>NW_024121799.1:2605930-2624560 GCF_016745375.1 Pimephales promelas
TGTAAAATATAATTTAAAAACACTGCATAACCAAATGTAAATGTCTTGTTTAGTTAGACTGAACAGAGCATAATATGAACTGTAAATAACAATAATAATAAAACTGTATAGTACCTTTAAAAACAAAGGTTAGCAAGGTAATTCACAAAATAATTAATCAGAGACACAAATGCCATAAAACCGTAAGAGGTGGACCGCCCAATAACAAATCCAGACCAGGAGAACTCAAATGAAGTGCAGGATGCAGTTAAAATAAAATAAAAAGGGGAAGACATTAATATACATATATATATATATATATATATACATATATACAATGCAATAAGAAAAAGATGCATGTTAAAAAATGCACCAGAGATAAGCAGGAATGTTTTTCCATATAGTTTTTGTTTTTTATCCGTGCCATGCACATGCACACACACACACACACACACACACACACACACACCCACATACACATACACCCACACACACAAACAATAATCCACAACGAGAGAGGGAGAACGATCTACATGCGTGCATGCAGCGCGTATACGCGCTTACACAAGCCGGGGGTGGGGGTGACCACAATCGAGACGTGAGCCTGGTGCGACGCACACAGCCGCCCTATCCTAGCAGGGTTGGATGAGAGGTGGTCAGGTGTCTTTTAAGTTTGCGGAATCATCCCTTGGTTTGATAGTATATTAAACACAACGGGAGAGGGCATGTTGCATCCCCAGTACTGAAGTAGTAGGCTGAGGCTCCATTTCACAGAAAAACTGTCCGGTTCTTGGGGGGATTTTCTTTAAAAAAAAAAAAAAGATCCACAATGCTGTAACTAAAGTGACCTAAATTTACGTTTATTTTTATGTTTCTGTCAGTCTGAGGTGTTGTTGCTATAACGCGTTGCTATGGATTGCGTCACTTCCGTCAAGTTTTGTGTCTTGCGAGACGGATTTTTATGCTTAATTTTATATATTTATCTAAAATGAATTTACAATTTTATTAATACGTTCATATGTTTAAAAAGAAGAATGTAAATATGTAAATTCAAATATATTTATATATGAAATGTCAGTTTTTTTTTTTTATTTTTTTGTTTTTTTTTAGCCTACGTAATTTTTTGGCGGCACCCCAGACACAGTCAGGGGGCACCCCAGTGTGCCGCGGCACCCACTTTGAGAAAGGCTGCATTAGAGGATAGAGCAAATGTAATAAGAATCTGCCCCATCACCAGATGATCGGCAAACCCTGTCTAAGAGGATGTCCCTGAATCCAGTAGTACGTGGAAGACCAGTGTCTAGAATTCGCATGAGGTTTTTAGGAACTTTCTGGAGGCTAAATGAACAAACCGTTCATCTCCTTGGATTGCAGGTGGATTCCTCCACAGGAGAGGGAGAGCTCCTCTTTCTGCCCCCCTTGGCCAAAATGAAAGGCTTAAATAACAATAACTCCCATAAAGCATGTCCAGTATTAATTGACTTCTCAACGGCTGAGCATACAATCCCGTACCGCTCAGGGACACTGCTGTGACGACCGGTCCTCGTTAGTATAGTGGACAGTATCTCCGCCTGTCACGTGGAAGACCGGGGTTCGATTCCCCGACGGGGAGGCTTCTTCTTTACCACGGACAAACACCTTGTATGAGCTCATGCTCTGCTGTGGAAACTGCTGATAAAGCCAACCCTGCCGTTCAAGACTCACCTGAGGGTGGTTAGCTAATTCTATTTGAAAGGTTTTACTTTCAAGATAGCATTTGCATTGGTTTGTAAAAGGTTGGTTTATGCATGTTTGACCTGAGTTTGTGTGGCATTTCCAGTGTTGCATTTCCAATCTGACCAGCAGGGGTCACCAGTGTGGCCTTCCGAATGCGTTGAAACAGTTAATCAATTTGCAAAGCAATCAGTTGAAAGCTTTGAAAAGCTTTGTTTCTCCCAACACTACCCTTTTGTGATTGGTAAACCTTACAATCATTCTGCTGACCCAAGATTTGAAGTTGTGAACTGGGAAAGTGGCAATGGTTTGACCACCACCCAACTCCAAACAAAAAGTCTTCTGTTTTTGAACAAAGGCATTTAGCTCTACTGTGAGCAGAGCATCCAAAAATACCAATAACTCGCAAACGTTCCCCTCCACGGAAATCTTTAGTAAAAGGCGAAAGATTTATGCGTGAATGAAGAGAAACTCGAGCTGTAACCATGAGACGTTGGGACAATGTGCTATCACACACATGCCACCATGCTCAGCAAGGGTAATGTCTGGTGCAGGCTCCTCCCACCCAGCTTTTTTGTCTTTTTTTGTTAAAAACAATAATATAGCCATTTCCATTAGAGGATGGAGCAAATGTAATAAGAATCTGCCCCATCACCAGATGACCGGCAAACCCTGTCTAAGAGGATGTCCCTGAATCCAGTAGTACGTGGAAGACCAGTGTCTAGAATTCGCTTGATATTTTAATGGAACTTTCTGGAGGCTAAATGAACAAACCCTTCATCTCCTTGGATTGCAGGTGAATTCCTCCACAGGAGAGGGAGAGGCATACAATGCCGTACCGCTCAGGGACACTGCTTTGACGACCTGTCCTCGTTAGTATAGTGGACAGTATCTCCGCCTGTCACGCGGAAGACCGGGGTACGATTCCCCGACGGGGAGGCTTCTTCTTTACCACGGACAAACACCTTGTATGAGCTCGTGCTCTGCCGTGGAAACTGCTGATAAAGCCAACCCTGCCGTTAAAGACTCACCTGAGGGTGGTAAGCTAATTCTATTTGAAAGGTTTTACTTTCAAGATAGCATTTGCATTGGTTTGTAAAAGGTTGGTTTATGCATGTTTGACCTAAGTTTGTGTGGCATTTCCACTATTGCATTTCCAATCTGACCAGCAGGGTTCACCAGTGTGGCCATCCGAATGCGTTGAAACATTAGAGGATGGAGCAAATGTAATAAGAATCTGCCCCATCACCAGATCACCGGCAAACCCTGTCTAAGAGGATGTCCCTGAATCCAGTAGTACGTGGAAGACCAGTGTCTAGAATTCGCATGAGGTTTTTAGGAACTTTCTGGAGGCTAAATGAACAAACCCTTCATCTCCTTGGATTGCAGGTGGATTCCTCCACAGGAGAGGGAGAGCTCCTCTTCCTGCCCCCCTTGGCCAAAATGAAAGGCTTAAATAACAATAACTCCCATAAAGCATGTCCAGTATTAATTGACTTCTCAACGGCTGAGCATACAATGCCGTACCGCTCAGGGACACTGCTGTGACGACCGGTCCTCGTTAGTATAGTGGACAGTATCTCCGCCTGTCCTCGTTAGTATAGTGGACAGTATCTCCGCCTGTCACGCGGAAGACCGGGGTTCGATTCCCTGACGGGGAGGCTTCTTCTTTACCACGGACAAACACCTTGTATGAGCTCATGCTCTGCTGTGGAAACTGCTGATAAAGCCAACCCTGCCGTTCAAGACTCACCTGAGGGTGGTTAGCTAATTCTATTTGAAAGGTTTTACTTTCAAGATAGCATTTGCATTGGTTTGTAAAAGCTTGGTTTATGCATGTTTGACCTGAGTTTGTGTGGCATTTCCAGTGTTGCATTTCCAATCTGACCAGCAGGGGTCACCAGTGTGGCCTTCCGAATGCGTTGAAACAGTTAATCAATTTGCAAAGCAATCAGTTGAAAGCTTTGAAAAGCTTTGTTTCTCCCAACACTACCCTTTTGTGATTGGTAAACCTTACAATCATTCTGCTGACCCAAGATTTGAAGTTGTGAACTGGGAAAGTGGCAATGGTTTGACCACCACCCAACTCCAAACAAAAAGTCTTCTGTTTTTGAACAAAGGCATTTAGCTCTACTGTGAGCAGAGCATCCAAAAATACTGAAGATTCACAATCTCATCATTTAATGTTGTTTTTAGTACTATTATTATTTTGTATTAATATTCATAATATGTATCTGTTTTATTACATGTATACACACATTATTATTTGTAATCTTTGCATTTGTGATTATAATGTTTTGAAGATGTGGGAGAGAGAGAGACTTTAGGAGACTTTGGGATAAGTTAAACTGTATGAGTGAATGTATGTTGGAGTGAGACTGAAAGTTTATGCAGTGTATAGGGAAACGATATACATTCCATAGTAAATGGAAACCACATGTTCTTGTGGTCATAGGTATGTGTTACTATGGTGATGCAGTTTTTTCTTGGTCAGTGGTATAAAGACTGAGACCCTTTGTTCAAAAAGTAGGAAGAGATGGTAACGATGCAGAATGAAGACCTCTGTTTCTCTTCCTCCTATGTCTTATAAATATTATAAATAAATTCGAGAGATCTCTTGGCAAAGTCACTGGTGTCTCTTTTCATGGGGAAAGCAAAATAAGTTTTTTTAGATCTACAATTTGGCGTCACGGGAACAGGATGCATGTCCAGGCATTCGTCTCAATCATAGCAGGTAAGACTTTTTGCTTTATAAAAAGTTCTAAGTCTGCCTGATGATTAGAGACAGTGACTGAAACTGCTGAAAGAACTGTTTGATTTTAGGTACCAGTTGTTTTGCCAATGAATATAAGACATAGTAAAATATAAATACCAAAATGAATAAAAATTAAGTCATTTGAATTGAATTTGGCTTATTTAAGTTCTCTGAAAAGTAAACCTCAAATCATATTTGAAATGCTGGGATAGAGGTGGATCTTTTTTAGAAAAAAAGACCATCTAGTCAGAAATTTGGAATTAGCTGTAAATCGGTTAAGCTAGTAAAATTTGCTTGGTTATAACTGCGACGTGGTTGGATAGTGGCGGGACTGTTTAAAGAAGGCAGAGTAATCCCTAAAACATCCAGCACACCGAAGATTCATTCTCAGTAGGAGACGAGGAAAGTTGTAACACAAGTGATACTTGATTGACCAAAGCGGTTAAATGTGGCGGGACTGTTTAAAACGATGGCAGGGTAATCCCTAAAACATTGTAACACGCTAGAGTTATACAAGTATAAAAGGCGCCCTTGTAACTAGCTAGGATCGTGGGCATTCTGAACCTGACCGTAAAGCTGTTCAAATATTTGAGGAGACTGATCCGAGTTAACTTTAAGAAAAAATAAATACCAAAGAAATTAATCTGAGATAAAATCCAAAGTATTTGAGAAGAAAGAAAAAAAAGGAACTGTTTTGAGTTTTAAAAAGAAAACTAAAATACTGAAAAGCATTAGAGTTAACTTTTCTTTAAATTTTTCTTTTGTTCTGTGAGTGAGGGAGAAAGAGAGCGAAGCAGCCCCTCCCTTCAGAATTGCCTGTACCTTCACACACACACATCCAGTTGGTGAGGGAGAGAGGCAGGGAGCCCCACACACACATACCTATACACAAACAATCATATTGCATACTCCACACAGTATAGTGACGTTGCTGAACAACACAAACATCAAGACCATTACTGATGCAAGGAGAGCAAAATGGGAAGCAACTTTGTTGAACAAGGATTTGAGAGTGGAAATCATCAGAGACACATCCCTTAACCCTGCAACAATGATGATCGAACCACATGAGGGAACACCACATGAGTGTGAAAAACAAGTAGAAGAAGAAAGTCTTGGTCCTGTTAATCCAACACCTCTTGAAAATCCAGACAAGGAGTTATGGGTCGATGGATCCAGTTACTATGTTGATGGAAAACGGCATACTGGATGGGCTGTAGTGGAAGCTGATGGAAATGTCGTGAAGAAAGGAGCTCTTTCTGGGCATTTTTCAGCACAAGTAGCTGAGCTCATAGCACTTGCAGAAGCTTTCGAATTATCGGAAGGACAACGAGTCAACATCTACACAGATAGTCGTTATGCTTTTGGAGTGGTCCATGACTACCTTGCCCTGTGGAAAAAACGTGGACTTATCACCAGCAATGGGAGCGAAATACAACATGCTTCCATAATTCGTCGTTTGATTGCAGCATGTCACCTACCCAGAGAAGCAGCCGTGATCAAAGTGAAATCACATCAATCTGACAAATCCAAAGAAAGTCAAGGAAACACGGCAGCAGATGCAGCGGCCAGAGAAGCAGCACTACTTCCTCTTACTCCTGTTACCTTGGTACAGGAAAACAGCAAAGATAATCCTGAGCTCCGCCTTCTGTCATATCAAACTGAGACAGATGAAGAGAAAGAACAATGGATAAAAGCGGGAGCGAAAGAGGATGATCAAGGTATCTGGAGAATTCCAACAGGACAAGTGGTGATGCCTATCGGAACAAGAAGAGAACTAATGCAGCTGTATCATGGAAAAGTACATGCTGGAGCAAAAGCAATGAAAGCTCAAATCAGCGAGACGTGGTGGTGGCCACGAATGATGAGAGACATTGATGATTACTGTAGAAGATGCTTGATCTGTCTGAAAGCAAATGTTGGAAAATCTGTAAAGGTGCGGATGTCACATGCACCCAGACCAACAGGTCCATGGACACATCTCCAAATCGATTTCACAGGACCTTTGTCACCCAGTGGAGGGTACCAATACATTCTAGTAATCATGGACAGATTTACTAGATGGGTGGAAGCATTCCCAACAAAAACCTGCACTGCTGAAGCAGCCGCACGAGTGATGGTTGAACAAGTCTTTCCTCGCTGGGGTCTTCCATATGAACTTGATTCTGACAATGGAACTCACTTCACTGGAAAACTGATGAAGGAAGCAATGAAATTGATGGGGATTAAACAGAAGTTTCACGTCCCGTACAGACCTCAAAGTTCAGGCCTAGTGGAACGGATGAACAGATCGTTGAAAACCGCTCTTACCAAGGCCATTCTGCAAACTGGCCAAGGATGGCATAAGTTGTTACCCACAATTTTGTGGAATCTGAGAGCAACCCCGAACAGAGTGACGGGACTGACTCCTTTTGAACTGATGACTGGAAGAGCAATGGTTCTGCCTCCTGATGCTCCGCCGCCTGCGGGAACAGGAGGAGACTCTACTTTGTTCCAAGAGAAGCTGCGACGCTATCTTACAATGCTGGACAAAGCAATCAAAGACAATAATAAGAAAGTGCGAGAAGCTCAACAGCAATGGGATGAAAAACATACCACTACTGACATTCCACACATTCCTGAGTTAGGCAGTTTTGTTATGGTCAAACGTATTCCCAGGAAAGGTTTAGAACCTAGGTGGGAGGGGCCATATGAGGTACTCTTAACAACAGATACAAGTGTCTGCCTAAAAGGGAAGGGTGTAGGAACAGATAGATGGTATCATTGGTCACAAGTTAAACCTTGCTTAGTGAATGAACAAAATGATGAAGGCTTAGGACCTGAGATTGAGCACTGTTCACTCATTAACTTTGGGAAAAAGGAGTGATGATTAATTATTTTTCTGCTTCCATTTCAGGAATCAATTCCATTGACATTGATTAGAGATGGTCGCAAGTTATTCTCGATACACAACGACAATGGTATGCTTGTTTTTAATTTTACTTGGCATTTACCAAGGAAGCCAAGCTTTATGGACTCCTCGAGTTCAAGAAATTACTCGGAATGCAACCCTGAAATCTGGCCAACGTTTTACTCTACCCTTTATTTCCAGATGGGGATTATGGGATTGGGTGCCACGTAATGATAAAGACCTTGCTAAATATCGAGTGGGCATCTACGGTGGATGTAACTTTCACCACCAATGTTACAAAAGCAGAGTAATTTGGCCGGTGAAAGATGGGGGTATACCGGTAGTGCTCAAAGACGAGAAATTTGTTCAAAAGAACAATGTGAAATTGTGGGGTTAAACCTCATAACATCTACTGATGTGGAAATTAATTTCATTTTGAATCGTACCCACATGCTTACAATATGGGATTCATTAGCCCTAGGCTGTATCTATCCATAGTGTTACCATGCGAGGGGTTTCTATGGGATGCTACCTCCAGGACAACTAGATTCAAGGGAAATTACATACGAGTTTGGCATTCGGAAGATGCGAATGAATATTGTGAGACTGAATTAGAAACTGGGGAAATTGGACGGTGTTTTTATCTTTCTGCGGGAAAGACAAACAAAGCTAAAACATGCCCAAGTACAACTATTGCACCAGCTCATGGTATATTGTTAGCAAAGGAAACCAAAACCTTGATAAACGAAGCTCATATGGTGCGACAACGCATTAATTATAACTTGATGTCTCTTCTTACTGTGTATGATCAGTCCTATTGTGGAAATTTCACAAAAATTAGGAGCTGGTTGGAAAAAGAAATTAAATATTATACCTCTAAGGATCCTCTTGGAAGTCGAAATCGTAAATCTCGAAGTATATGGGGAGACATAGCGGGGGTATTTGGCTCTGTCAATTCAATTAGTAATACTGCTCAGCTGAAACAATTAAGTGAGTACTCTCAGTGGGTGGGAACAATGACCGGCAAAGGACTTACTGAGACTCTTCAAGGTTCTCTACATATTATAGCAGCGGGTCAGCATCTTAATGACGCAGCGAGGGAATTGGCAGATGCATTAGTGAAATCGTCTAATTTTGAGACACATCGTGCAGCGTGTTTATTTTTGGCTCAGAATTTGAAGGATCAAATGGTAGAGGATATTCAGGTTATTCGAATGGGGCAAGTTCCTGAGCGAATAGCGGAATATTTGTTATGGGTTTTTGGAAAACAACTTAATTTGACTTCTGCTAAACATGCTCCATTAGTTAAAATCGCAATCAATGAAGATTCGTTGTCAGGTTCTGGAACATTACCTTTGATTATGGTCTGGCCTCAATATGGGAAACGCAATATTATGACAGTTAGACGATTCCAATCAATGGGGGTTAGACAAGGGAATTCAGTAATTAGATTGGGAAGGAATGGATATTGGGCTGAAGGTGAAACACCAATGATTTCTACTACAGACTGTTGTGTTGAGGAACATGAGTGGGTAATTTGCTCATGTTCTACAATGTTTAGTCTGTCTCTTAATGGATCTGCAGTTTGGGAAGTAGTTCCTTTAGATCAAGCCACAGGTGCATGGCAGGTGTCAGAAGCACAGTGGTGTATATTACATGACGGAATAAATGAAAATATGATATACGGAGGAAAGCTATGTCCAATTCCTTCTGATCCATTTTGCGTTGAGATTCTCTATCCTCTTCAATTGGGTGGAATTCATGTCCCACATGTGCAATTGTTGCAGTTAGATCCACAGTGGTGGAATAATGATTTGGTGGAAGAGAGGAATTATGAACTCTTTGAAATGGTCAAGAGAGTTAAAGCAAGCGTTAAGGCAGCTCAAGAGGAGGGAATTCAAGCAATGGGTCATGTTATCGTAGCGAATGGAGTAGCTAAATTGATGTCTGAGAGGAAATTAGCTCGAATTCCAGGGAATTTAACATGGTTGGAATGGATAGTTTTGACTATGGTAGGAGTTTTTGTGTTTCTGTTAGTAATAAAACTTATCATATATGTGATAAGAAAGAGAAGTACCAAACCTTTTAGATTGGTTATTACTGACAAAATGGATAGAGCCGAGAATGGAAAATACGGTGTGAGATAGGAGATTTTATACACTACACTACTTACAAAACACAACCTCACAAACAATGAACACCCGCTTACTGATTTGCAACCCCAAGGGATAGGACCCTTTAACATCAACGTTTATTTTGATTTCTTATTTTGGCTCGGAACTGGAGGAGTTAATTAATTAACGAGTTAATTAATTAATGAGTCCAGGCACGGGCAGAAGACTTTTTAGTTTTTCTTTTCTTAGATGATTGGGGTTCATTTTAAATGCTTACACATAGATGTTAAATGACACATAGCATACGGGGACATAACATGGGTTGGGTTTTTGTTTGTTATTTCTTTCCTTTTCTGTTTCAATTCTTTTGTCTTCTATGTCTATGTCTTGGTCTACTATTTCTCCTCAGCACTATCACTTCAATAGGTTGGCCACCTGGAGATGATGGTGTGGAACTGACGGCCGTAGTTCCAGAGGAGGGACTGAAGATTCACAATCTCATCATTTAATGTTGTTTTTAGTTTTTTTATTGTTTTTATTAATAATTATAATCATTAGTATTATGCATGTGATTTACACTTTTCATATACATTTTTTATACTTTTCATATATATTCATAATCATTTATAATCTACATTTTTATGAATCAAACTTTTCTGAATTCTGTATGTGGAAGACTTTTAGAGTTTGGGGACTTGGGGGGAAGTTGAGTGTATTATGTTTCTTTCCGTGGAGCAGAATATACATTTCGGTGATTGATGGAGAGCAGATGTTAGCAGCTATATGTACTGTGTAGCTCTTTGTTTGAGACAGAGAGAGGAAAAATACAGAGAGGCAACAAGGACGATCTTTGCTGGTCCACTCTCTCTCCCTTATGTCTTATATAAATTGGTAAAATAAATAACATATATTGGCAGAATGACTGGTGTCTTTTCATTAAATTAAATAACAAGGGGAAACGAAGATTTTAAATCTACAATACCAATAACTCGCAAACGTTCCCCTCCACGGAAATCTTTAGTAAAAGGCGAAAGATTTATGCGTGAATGAAGAGAAACTCGAGCTGTAACCATGAGACGTTGGGACAATGTGCTATCACACACATGCCACCATGCTCAGCAAGGGTAATGTCTGGTGCAGGCTCCTCCCACCAAGCTTTTTTGTCTTTTTTTGTTAAAAACAATAATATAGCCATTTCCATTAGAGGATGGAGCAAATGTAATAAGAATCTGCCCCATCACCAGATGACCGGCAAACCCTGTCTAAGAGGATGTCCCTGAATCCAGTAGTACGTGGAAGACCAGTGTCTAGAATTCGCTTGATATTTTAATGGAACTTTCTGGAGGCTAAATGAACAAACCCTTCATCTCCTTGGATTGCAGGTGGATTCCTCCACAGGAGAGGGAGAGGCATACAATGCCATACCGCTCAGGGACACTGCTTTGACGACCGGTCCTCGTTAGTATAGTGGACAGTATCTCCGCCTGTCACGTGGAAGACCGGGGTTCGATTCCCCGACGGGGAGGCTTCTTCTTTACCACGGACAAACACCTTGTATGAGCTCGTGCTCTGCCGTGGAAACTGCTGATAAAGCCAACCCTGCCGTTCAAGACTCACCTGAGGGTGGTAAGCTAATTCTATTTGAAAGGTTTTACTTTCAAGATAGCATTTGCATTGGTTTGTAAAAGGTTGGTTTATGCATGTTTGACCTAAGTTTGTGTGGCATTTCCACTATTGCATTTCCAATCTGACCAGCAGGGTTCACCAGTGTGGCCATCCGAATGCGTTGAAACATTAGAGGATAGAGCAAATGTAATAAGAATCTGCCCCATCACCAGATGACCGGCAAACCCTGTCTAAGAGGATGTCCCTGAATCCAGTAGTACGTGGAAGACCAGTGTCTAGAATTCGCATGAGGTTTTTAGGAACTTTCTGGAGGCTAAATGAACAAACCGTTCATCTCCTTGGATTGCAGGTGGATTCCTCCACAGGAGAGGGAGAGCTCCTCTTTCTGCCCCCCTTGGCCAAAATGAAAGGCTTAAATAACAATAACTCCCATAAAGCATGTCCAGTATTAATTGACTTCTCAACGGCTGAGCATACAATCCCGTACCGCTCAGGGACACTGCTGTGACGACCGGTCCTCGTTAGTATAGTGGACAGTATCTCCGCCTGTCACGCGGAAGACCGGGGTTCGATTCCCCGACGGGGAGGCTTCTTCTTTACCACGGACAAACACCTTGTATGAGCTCATGCTCTGCTGTGGAAACTGCTGATAAAGCCAACCCTGCCGTTCAAGACTCACCTGAGGGTGGTTAGCTAATTCTATTTGAAAGGTTTTACTTTCAAGATAGCATTTGCATTGGTTTGTAAAAGCTTGGTTTATGCATGTTTGACCTGAGTTTGTGTGGCATTTCCAGTGTTGCATTTCCAATCTGACCAGCAGGGGTCACCAGTGTGGCCTTCCGAATGCGTTGAAACAGTTAATCAATTTGCAAAGCAATCAGTTGAAAGCTTTGAAAAGCTTTGTTTCTCCCAACACTACCCTTTTGTGATTGGTAAACCTTACAATCATTCTGCTGACCCAAGATTTGAAGTTGTGAACTGGGAAAGTGGCAATGGTTTGACCACCACCCAACTCCAAACAAAAAGTCTTCTGTTTTTGAACAAAGGCATTTAGCTCTACTGTGAGCAGAGCATCCAAAAATACCAATAACTCGCAAACGTTCCCCTCCACGGAAATCTTTAGTAAAAGGCGAAAGATTTATGCGTGAATGAAGAGAAACTCGAGCTGTAACCATGAGACGTTGGGACAATGTGCTATCACACACATGCCACCATGCTCAGCAAGGGTAATGTCTGGTGCAGGCTCCTCCCACCAAGCTTTTTTGTCTTTTTTTGTTAAAAACAATAATATAGCCATTTCCATTAGAGGATGGAGCAAATGTAATAAGAATCTGCCCCATCACCAGATGACCGGCAAACCCTGTCTAAGAGGATGTCCCTGAATCCAGTAGTACGTGGAAGACCAGTGTCTAGAATTCGCTTGATATTTTAATGGAACTTTCTGGAGGCTAAATGAACAAACCCTTCATCTCCTTGGATTGCAGGTGGATTCCTCCACAGGAGAGGGAGAGGCATACAATGCCATACCGCTCAGGGACACTGCTTTGACGACCGGTCCTCGTTAGTATAGTGGACAGTATCTCCGCCTGTCACGCGGAAGACCGGGGTTCGATTCCCCGAGGGGAGGCTTCTTCTTTACCACGGACAAACACCTTGTATGAGCTCGTGCTCTGCCGTGGAAACTGCTGATAAAGCCAACCCTGCCGTTCAAGACTCACCTGAGGGTGGTAAGCTAATTCTATTTGAAAGGTTTTACTTTCAAGATAGCATTTGCATTGGTTTGTAAAAGGTTGGTTTATGCATGTTTGACCTAAGTTTGTGTGGCATTTCCACTATTGCATTTCCAATCTGACCAGCAGGGTTCACCAGTGTGGCCATCCGAATGCGTTGAAACATTAGAGGATAGAGCAAATGTAATAAGAATCTGCCCCATCACCAGATGACCGGCAAACCCTGTCTAAGAGGATGTCCCTGAATCCAGTAGTACGTGGAAGACCAGTGTCTAGAATTCGCATGAGGTTTTTAGGAACTTTCTGGAGGCTAAATGAACAAACCGTTCATCTCCTTGGATTGCAGGTGGATTCCTCCACAGGAGAGGGAGAGCTCCTCTTTCTGCCCCCCTTGGCCAAAATGAAAGGCTTAAATAACAATAACTCCCATAAAGCATGTCCAGTATTAATTGACTTCTCAACGGCTGAGCATACAATCCCGTACCGCTCAGGGACACTGCTGTGACGACAGGTCCTCGTTAGTATAGTGGACAGTATCTCCGCCTGTCACGCGGAAGACCGGGGTTCGATTCCCCGACGGGGAGGCTTCTTCTTTACCACGGACAAACACCTTGTATGAGCTCATGCTCTGCTGTGGAAACTGCTGATAAAGCCAACCCTGCCGTTCAAGACTCACCTGAGGGTGGTTAGCTAATTCTATTTGAAAGGTTTTACTTTCAAGATAGCATTTGCATTGGTTTGTAAAAGGTTGGTTTATGCATGTTTGACCTGAGTTTGTGTGGCATTTCCAGTGTTGCATTTCCAATCTGACCAGCAGGGGTCACCAGTGTGGCCTTCCGAATGCGTTGAAACAGTTAATCAATTTGCAAAGCAATCAGTTGAAAGCTTTGAAAAGCTTTGTTTCTCCCAACACTACCCTTCTGTGATTGGTAAACCTTACAATCATTCTGCTGACCCAAGATTTGAAGTTGTGAACTGGGAAAGTGGCAATGGTTTGACCACCACCCAGCTCCAAACAAAAAGTCTTCTGTTTTTGAACAAAGGCATTTAGCTCTACTGTGAGCAGAGCATCCAAAAATACCAATAACTCGCAAACGTTCCCCTCCACGGAAATCTTTAGTAAAAGGCGAAAGATTTATGCGTGAATGAAGAGAAACTCGAGCTGTAACCATGAGACGTTGGGACAATGTGCTATCACACACATGCCACCATGCTCAGCAAGGGTAATGTCTGGTGCAGGCTCCTCCCACCAAGCTTTTTTGTCTTTTTTTGTTAAAAACAATAATATAGCCATTTCCATTAGAGGATGGAGCAAATGTAATAAGAATCTGCCCCATCACCAGATGACCGGCAAACCCTGTCTAAGAGGATGTCCCTGAATCCAGTAGTACGTGGAAGACCAGTGTCTAGAATTCGCTTGATATTTTAATGGAACTTTCTGGAGGCTAAATGAACAAACCCTTCATCTCCTTGGATTGCAGGTGGATTCCTCCACAGGAGAGGGAGAGGCATACAATGCCATACCGCTCAGGGACACTGCTTTGACGACCGGTCCTCGTTAGTATAGTGGACAGTATCTCCGCCTGTCACGCGGAAGACCGGGGTTCGATTCCCCGACGGGGAGGCTTCTTCTTTACCACGGACAAACACCTTGTATGAGCTCGTGCTCTGCCGTGGAAACTGCTGATAAAGCCAACCCTGCCGTTCAAGACTCACCTGAGGGTGGTAAGCTAATTCTATTTGAAAGGTTTTACTTTCAAGATAGCATTTGCATTGGTTTGTAAAAGGTTGGTTTATGCATGTTTGACCTAAGTTTGTGTGGCATTTCCACTATTGCATTTCCAATCTGACCAGCAGGGTTCACCAGTGTGGCCATCCGAATGCGTTGAAACATTAGAGGATAGAGCAAATGTAATAAGAATCTGCCCCATCACCAGATGACCGGCAAACCCTGTCTAAGAGGATGTCCCTGAATCCAGTAGTACGTGGAAGACCAGTGTCTAGAATTCGCATGAGGTTTTTAGGAACTTTCTGGAGGCTAAATGAACAAACCGTTCATCTCCTTGGATTGCAGGTGGATTCCTCCACAGGAGAGGGAGAGCTCCTCTTTCTGCCCCCCTTGGCCAAAATGAAAGGCTTAAATAACAATAACTCCCATAAAGCATGTCCAGTATTAATTGACTTCTCAACGGCTGAGCATACAATCCCGTACCGCTCAGGGACACTGCTGTGACGACAGGTCCTCGTTAGTATAGTGGACAGTATCTCCGCCTGTCACGCGGAAGACCGGGGTTCGATTCCCCGACGGGGAGGCTTCTTCTTTACCACGGACAAACACCTTGTATGAGCTCATGCTCTGCTGTGGAAACTGCTGATAAAGCCAACCCTGCCGTTCAAGACTCACCTGAGGGTGGTTAGCTAATTCTATTTGAAAGGTTTTACTTTCAAGATAGCATTTGCATTGGTTTGTAAAAGGTTGGTTTATGCATGTTTGACCTGAGTTTGTGTGGCATTTCCAGTGTTGCATTTCCAATCTGACCAGCAGGGGTCACCAGTGTGGCCTTCCGAATGCGTTGAAACAGTTAATCAATTTGCAAAGCAATCAGTTGAAAGCTTTGAAAAGCTTTGTTTCTCCCAACACTACCCTTCTGTGATTGGTAAACCTTACAATCATTCTGCTGACCCAAGATTTGAAGTTGTGAACTGGGAAAGTGGCAATGGTTTGACCACCACCCAGCTCCAAACAAAAAGTCTTCTGTTTTTGAACAAAGGCATTTAGCTCTACTGTGAGCAGAGCATCCAAAAATACCAATAACTCGCAAACGTTCCCCTCCACGGAAATCTTTAGTAAAAGGCGAAAGATTTATGCGTGAATGAAGAGAAACTCGAGCTGTAACCATGAGACGTTGGGACAATGTGCTATCACACACATGCCACCATGCTCAGCAAGGGTAATGTCTGGTGCAGGCTCCTCCCACCAAGCTTTTTTGTCTTTTTTTGTTAAAAACAATAATATAGCCATTTCCATTAGAGGATGGAGCAAATGTAATAAGAATCTGCCCCATCACCAGATGACCGGCAAACCCTGTCTAAGAGGATGTCCCTGAATCCAGTAGTACGTGGAAGACCAGTGTCTAGAATTCGCTTGATATTTTAATGGAACTTTCTGGAGGCTAAATGAACAAACCCTTCATCTCCTTGGATTGCAGGTGGATTCCTCCACAGGAGAGGGAGAGGCATACAATGCCATACCGCTCAGGGACACTGCTTTGACGACCGGTCCTCGTTAGTATAGTGGACAGTATCTCCGCCTGTCACGCGGAAGACCGGGGTTCGATTCCCCGACGGGGAGGCTTCTTCTTTACCACGGACAAACACCTTGTATGAGCTCGTGCTCTGCCGTGGAAACTGCTGATAAAGCCAACCCTGCCGTTCAAGACTCACCTGAGGGTGGTAAGCTAATTCTATTTGAAAGGTTTTACTTTCAAGATAGCATTTGCATTGGTTTGTAAAAGGTTGGTTTATGCATGTTTGACCTAAGTTTGTGTGGCATTTCCACTATTGCATTTCCAATCTGACCAGCAGGGTTCACCAGTGTGGCCATCCGAATGCGTTGAAACATTAGAGGATAGAGCAAATGTAATAAGAATCTGCCCATCACCAGATGACCGGCAAACCCTGTCTAAGAGGATGTCCCTGAATCCAGTAGTACGTGGAAGACCAGTGTCTAGAATTCGCATGAGGTTTTTAGGAACTTTCTGGAGGCTAAATGAACAAACCGTTCATCTCCTTGGATTGCAGGTGGATTCCTCCACAGGAGAGGGAGAGCTCCTCTTCTGCCCCCTTGGCCAAAATGAAAGGCTTAAATAACAATAACTCCCATAAAGCATGTCCAGTATTAATTGACTTCTCAACGGCTGAGCATACAATCCCGTACCGCTCAGGGACACTGCTGTGACGACAGGTCCTCGTTAGTATAGTGGACAGTATCTCCGCCTGTCACGCGGAAGACCGGGGTTCGATTCCCCGAGGGGAGGCTTCTTCTTTACCACGGACAAACACCTTGTATGAGCTCATGCTCTGCTGTGGAAACTGCTGATAAAGCCAACCCTGCCGTTCAAGACTCACCTGAGGGTGGTTAGCTAATTCTATTTGAAAGGTTTACTTTCAAGATAGCATTTGCATTGGTTTGTAAAAGGTTGTTTATGCATGTTTGACCTGAGTTTGTGTGGCATTTCCAGTGTTGCATTTCCAATCTGACCAGCAGGGGTCACCAGTGTGGCCTTCCGAATGCGTTGAAACAGTTAATCAATTTGCAAAGCAATCAGTTGAAAGCTTTGAAAAGCTTTGTTTCTCCAACACTACCCTTCTGTGATTGGTAAACCATACAATCATTCTGCTGACCCAAGATTTGAAGTTGTGAACTGGGAAAGTGGCAATGGTTTGACCACCACCCAGCTCCAAACAAAAAGTCTTCTGTTTTTGAACAAAGGCATTTAGCTCTACTGTGAGCAGAGCATCCAAAAATACCAATAACTCGCAAACGTTCCCCTCCACGGAAATCTTTAGTAAAAGGCGAAAGATTTATGCGTGAATGAAGAGAAACTCGAGCTGTAACCATGAGACGTTGGGACAATGTGCTATCACACACATGCCACCATGCTCAGCAAGGGTAATGTCTGGTGCAGGCTCCTCCCACCAAGCTTTTTTGTCTTTTTTTGTTAAAAACAGTACGTGGAAGACCAGTGTCTAGAATTCGCTTGATATTTTAATGGAACTTTCTGGAGGCTAAATGAACAAACCCTTCATCTCCTTGGATTGCAGGTGGATTCCTCCACAGGAGAGGGAGAGGCATACAATGCCATACCGCTCAGGGACACTGCTTTGACGACCGGTCCTCGTTAGTATAGTGGACAGTATCTCCGCCTGTCACGCGGAAGACCGGGGTTCGATTCCCCGACGGGAGGCTTCTTCTTTACCACGGACAAACACCTTGTATGAGCTCGTGCTCTGCCGTGGAAACTGCTGATAAAGCCAACCCTGCAGTTCAAGACTCACCTGAGGGTGGTAAGCTAATTCTATTGAAAGGTTTTACTTTCAAGATAGCATTTGCATTGTTTGTAAAGGTTGGTTTATGCATGTTTGACCTAAGTTTGTGTGGCATTTCCACTATTGCATTTCCAATCTGACCAGCAGGGTTCACCAGTGTGGCCATCCGAATGCGTTGAAACATTAGAGGATAGAGCAAATGTAATAAGAATCTGCCCCATCACCAGATGACCGGCAAACCCTGTCTAAGAGGATGTCCCTGAATCCAGTAGTACGTGGAAGACCAGTGTCTAGAATTCGCATGAGTTTTTAGAAACTTTCTGGAGGCTAAATGAACAAACCGTTCATCTCCTTGGATTGCAGGTGGATTCCTCCACAGGAGAGGAGAGCTCCCTCTTCTGCCCCCCTTGCCAAAATAAAGGCTTAAATAACAATAACTCCCATAAAGCATGTCCAGTATTAATTGACTTCTCAACGGCTGAGCATACAATCCCGTACCGCTCAGGACACTGCTGTGACGACCGTCCTCGTTAGTATAGTGGACAGTATCTCCGCCTTCACGTGGAAACCGGGGTTCGATTCCCCGACGGGAGGCTTCTTCTTACCACGGACAAAACACCTTGTATGAGCTCATGCTCTGCTGTGGAAACTGCTGATAAAGCCAACCCCTGCCGTTCAAGACTCAATCTGAGAGTGGTTAGCTAATTCTATTTGAAAGGTTTTACTTTCAAGATAGCATTTGCATTGGTTTGTAAAAGCTTGGTTTATGCATGT
>NW_024121799.1:2648774-2709055 GCF_016745375.1 Pimephales promelas
GTCTAGAATTCGCATGAGGTTTTAGGAACTTTCTGGAGGCTAAATGAACAAACCCTTCATCTCCTTGGATTGCAGGTGGATTCCTCCACAGGAGAGGGAGAGCTCTCTCTTTCTGCCCCCTTGGCCAAAATGAAAGGCTTAAATAACAATAACTCCCATAAAGCATGTCCAGTATTAATTGACTTCTCAACGGCTGAGCATACACATGCCGTACCGCTCAGGGACACTGCTGTGACGACCGTCCTCGTTAGTATAGTGGACAGTATCTCCGCCTGTCACGCGGAAGACCGGGGTTCGATTCCCGACGGGGAGGCTTCTTCTTTACCACGGACAAACACCTTGTATGAGCTCATGCTCTGCTGTGGAAACTGCTGATAAAGCCAACCTGCCGTTCAAGACTCACCTGAGGGTGGTTAGCTAATTCTATTTGAAGGTTTTACTTTCAAGATAGCATTTGCATTGGTTTGTAAAAGGTTGGTTTATGCATGTTTGACCTGAGTTTGTGTGGCATTTCCAGTGTTGCATTTCCAATCTGACCAGCAGGGGTCACCAGTGTGGCCTTCCGAATGCGTTGAAACAGTTAATCAATTTGCAAAGCAATCAGTTGAAAGCTTTGAAAAGCTTTGTTTCTCCCAACACTACCCTTTTGTGATTGGTAAACCTTACAATCATTCTGCTGACCCAAGATTTGAAGTTGTGAACTGGGAAAGTGGCAATGGTTTGACCACCACCCAGCTCCAAACAAAAGTCTTCTGTTTTTGAACAAAGGCATTTAGCTCTACTGTGAGCAGAGCATCCAAAAATACCAATAACTCGCAAACGTTCCCCTCCACGGAAATCTTTAGTAAAAGGCGAAAGATTTATGCGTGAATGAAGAGAAACTCGAGCTGTAACCATGAGACGTTGGGACAATGTGCTATCACACACATGCCACCATGCTCAGCAAGGGTAATGTCTGGTGCAGGCTCCTCCCACCCAGCTTTTTTGTCTTTTTTTGTTAAAAACAATAATATAGCCATTTCCATTAGAGGATGGAGCAAATGTAATAAGAATCTGCCCCATCACCAGATGACCGGCAAACCCTGTCTAAGAGGATGTCCCTGAATCCAGTAGTACGTGGAAGACCAGTGTCTAGAATTCGCTTGATATTTTAATGGAACTTTCTGGAGGCTAAATGAACAAACCCTTCATCTCCTTGGATTGCAGGTGGATTCCTCCACAGGAGAGGGAGAGGCATACAATGCCGTACCGCTCAGGGACACTGCTTTGACGACCGGTCCTCGTTAGTATAGTGGACAGTATCTCCGCCTGTCACGCGGAAGACCGGGGTTTCCCGACGGGGAGGCTTCTTCTTTACCACGGACAAACACCTTGTATGAGCTCGTGCTCTGCCGTGGAAACTGCTGATAAAGCCAACCCTGCCGTTCAAGACTCACCTGAGGGTGTAAGCTAATTCTATTTGAAAGGTTACTTTCAAGATAGCATTTGCATTGGTTTGTAAAAGGTTGGTTTATGCATGTTTGACCTAAGTTTGTGTGGCATTTCCACTATTGCATTTCCAATCTGACCAGCAGGGTTCACCAGTGTGGCCATCCGAATGCGTTGAAACATTAGAGGATGGAGCAAATGTAATAAGAATCTGCCCCATCACCAGATGACCGGCAAACCCTGTCTAAGAGGATGTCCCTGAATCCAGTAGTACGTGGAAGACCAGTGTCTAGAATTCGCATGAGGTTTTTAGGAACTTTCTGGAGGCTAAATGAACAAACCCTTCATCTCCTTGGATTGCAGGTGGATTCCTCCACAGGAGAGGGAGAGCTCCTCTTCCTGCCCCCTTGGCCAAAATGAAAGGCTTAAATAACAATAACTCCCATAAAGCATGTCCAGTATTAATTGACTTCTCAACGGCTGAGCATACAATGCCGTACCGCTCAGGACACTGCTGTGACGACCGGTCCTCGTTAGTATAGTGGACAGTATCTCCGCCTGTCACGCGGAAGACCGGGGTTCGATTCCCGCGGGGAGGCTTCTTCTTTACCACGGACAAACACCTTGTATGAGCTCATGCTCTGCTGTGGAAACTGCTGATAAGCCAACCCTGCCGTTCAAGACTCACCTGAGGGTGGTTAGCTAATTCTATTTGAAAGGTTTTACTTTCAAGATAGCATTTGCATTGGTTTGTAAAGCTTGGTTTATGCATGTTTGACCTGAGTTTGTTTGGCATTTCCAGTGTTGCATTTCCAATCTGACCAGCAGGGGTCACCAGTGTGGCCTTCCGAATGCGTTGAAACAATTAATCAATTTGCAAAGCAATCAGTTGAAAGCTTTGAAAAGCTTTGTTTCTCCCAACACTACCCTTTTGTGATTGGTAAACCTTACAATCATTCTGCTGACCCAAGATTTGAAGTTGTGAACTGGGAAAGTGGCAATGGTTTGACCACCACCCAGCTCCAAACAAAAAGTCTTCTGTTTTTGAACAAAGGCATTTAGCTCTACTGTGAGCAGAGCATCCAAAAATAGCAATAACTCGCAAACGTTCCCCTCCACGGAAATCTTTAGTAAAAGGCGAAAGATTTATGCGTGAATGAAGAGAAACTCGAGCTGTAACCATGAGACGTTGGGACAATGTGCTATCACACACATGCCACCATGCTCAGCAAGGGTAATGTCTGGTGCAGGCTCCTCCCACCAGCTTTTTTGTCTTTTTTGTTAAAAACAATAATATAGCCATTTCCATTAGAGGATGGAGCAAATGTAATAAGAATCTGCCCCATCACCAGATGACCGGCAAACCCTGTCTAAGAGGATGTCCCTGAATCCAGTAGTACGTGGAAGACCAGTGTCTAGAATTCGCTTGATATTTTAATGGAACTTTCTGGAGGCTAAATGAACAAACCCTTCATCTCCTTGGATTGCAGGTGGATTCCTCCACAGGAGAGGGAGAGGCATACAATGCCGTACCGCTCAGGGACACTGCTTTGACGACCGGTCCTCGTTAGTATAGTGGACAGTATCTCCGCCTGTCACGCGGAAGACCGGGGTTCCCGACGGGGAGGCTTCTTCTTTACCACGGACAAACACCTTGTATGAGCTCGTGCTCTGCCGTGGAAACTGCTGATAAAGCCAACCCTGCCGTTAAAGACTCACCTGAGGGTGGTAAGCTAATTCTATTTGAAAGGTTTTACTTTCAAGATAGCATTTGCATTGGTTTGTAAAAGGTTGGTTTATGCATGTTTGACCTAAGTTTGTGTGGCATTTCCACTATTGCATTTCCAATCTGACCAGCAGGGTTCACCAGTGTGGCCATCCGAATGCGTTGAAACATTAGAGGATGGAGCAAATGTAATAAGAATCTGCCCCATCACCAGATGACCGGCAAACCCTGTCTAAGAGGATGTCCCTGAATCCAGTAGTACGTGGAAGACCAGTGTCTAGAATTCGCATGAGGTTTTTAGGAACTTTCTGGAGGCTAAATGAACAAACCCTTCATCTCCTTGGATTGCAGGTGGATTCCTCCACAGGAGAGGGAGAGCTCCTCTTCCTGCCCCCCTTGGCCAAAATGAAAGGCTTAAATAACAATAACTCCCATAAAGCATGTCAGTATTAATTGACTTCTCAACGGCTGAGCATACAATGCCGTACCGCTCAGGGACACTGCTGTGACGACCGGTCCTCGTTAGTATAGTGGACAGTATCTCCGCCTGTCACGCGGAAGACCGGGGTTCGATTCCCGACGGGGAGGCTTCTTCTTTACCACGGACAAACACCTTGTATGAGCTCATGCTCTGCTGTGGAAACTGCTGATAAAGCCAACCATGCCGTTCAAGACTCACCTGAGGGTGGTTAGCTAATTCTATTTGAAAGGTTTTACTTTCAAGATATCATTTGCATTGGTTTGTAAAAGCTTGGTTTATGCATGTTTGACCTGAGTTTGTGTGGCATTTCCAGTGTTGCATTTCCAATCTGACCAGCAGGGGTCACCAGTGTGGCCTTCCGAATGCGTTGAAACAGTTAATCAATTTGCAAAGCAATCAGTTGAAAGCTTTGAAAAGCTTTGTTTCTCCCAACACTACCCTTTTGTGATTGGTAAACCTTACAATCATTCTGCTGACCCAAGATTTGAAGTTTTGAACTGGGAAAGTGGCAATGGTTTGACCACCACCCAGCTCCAAACAAAAAGTCTTCTGTTTTTGAACGAAGGCATTTTGCTCTACTGTGAACAGAGCATCCAAAAATACCAATAACTCGCAAACGTTCCCCTCCACGGAACTCTTTAGTAAAAGGCGAAAGATTTATGCGTGAATGAAGAGAAACTCGAGCTGTAACCATGAGACGTTGGGACAATGTGCTATCACACACATGCCACCATGCTCAGCAAGGGTAATGTCTGGTGCAGGCTCCTCCCACCCAGCTTTTTTGTCTTTTTTTGTTAAAAACAATATATAACCATTTCCATTAGACGATGGAGCAAATGTAATAAGAATCTGCCCCATCACCAGATGACCGGCAAACCCTGTCTAAGAGGATGTCCTGAATCCAGTAGTACGTGGAAGACCAGTGTCTAGAATTCGCTTGATATTTTATGGAACTTTCTGGAGGCTAAATGAACAAACCCTTCATCTCCTTGGATTGCAGGTGGATTCCTCCACAGGAGAGGGAGAGGCATACAATGCCGTACCGCTCAGGGACACTGCTTTGAGGACCGGTCCTCGTTAGTATAGTGGACAGTATCTCCGCCTGTCACGCGGAAGACCGGGGTTCGATTCCCCGACGGGGAGGCTTCTTCTTTACCACGGACAAACACCTTGTATGAGCTCATGCTCTGCTGTGGAAACTGCTGATAAAGCCAACCCTGCCGTTCAAGACTCACCTGAGGGTGGTTAGCTAATTCTATTTGAAAGGTTTTACTTTCAAGATATCATTTGCATTGGTTTGTAAAAGCTTGGTTTATGCATGTTTGACCTGAGTTTGTGTGGCATTTCCAGTGTTGCATTTCCAATCTGACCAGCAGGGGTCACCAGTGTGGCCTTCCGATTGCGTTGAAACAGTTAATCAATTTGCAAAGCAATCAGTTGAAAGCTTTGAAAAGCTTTGTTTCTCCCAACACTACCCTTTTGTGATTGGTAAACCTTACAATCATTCTGCTGACCCAAGATTTGAAGTTGTGAACTGGGAAAGTGGCAATGGTTTGACCACCACCCAGCTCCAAACAAAAAGTCTTCTGTTTTTGAACAAAGGCATTTAGCTCTACTGTGAGCAGAGCATCCAAAAATACCAATAACTCGCAAACGTTCCCCTCCACGGAAATCTTTAGTAAAAGGCGAAAGATTTATGCGTGAATGAAGAGAAACTCGAGCTGTAACCATGAGACGTTGGGACAATGTGCTATCACACACATGCCACCATGCTCAGCAAGGGTAATGTCTGGTGCAGGCTCCTCCACCAAGCTTTTTTGTCTTTTTTTGTTAAAAACAATAATATAGCCATTTCCATTAGAGGATGGAGCAAATGTAATAAGAATCTGCCCCATCACCAGATGACCGGCAAACCCTGTCTAAGAGGATGTCCCTGAATCCAGTAGTACGTGGAAGACCAGTGTCTAGAATTCGCTTGATATTTTAATGGAACTTTCTGGAGGCTAAATGAACAAACCTTCATCTCCTTGGATTGCAGGTGGATTCCTCCACAGGAGAGGGAGAGGCATACAATGCCGTACCGCTCAGGGACACTGCTTTGACGACCGGTCCTCGTTAGTATAGTGGACAGTATCTCCGCCTGTCACGCGGAAGACCGGGGTTCCCGACGGGGAGGCTTCTTCTTTACCACGGACAAACACCTTGTATGAGCTCGTGCTCTGCCGTGGAAACTGCTGATAAAGCCAACCCTGCCGTTAAAGACTCACCTGAGGGTGGTAAGCTAATTCTATTTGAAAGGTTTTACTTTCGAGATAGCATTTGCATTGGTTTGTAAAAGGTTGGTTTATGCATGTTTGACCTAAGTTTGTGTGGCATTTCCACTATTGCATTTCCAATCTGACCAGCAGGGTTCACCAGTGTGGCCATCCGAATGCGTTGAAACATTAGAGGATGGAGCAAATGTAATAAGAATCTGCCCCATCACCAGATGACCGGCAAACCCTGTCTAAGAGGATGTCCCTGAATCCAGTAGTACGTGGAAGACCAGTGTCTAGAATTCGCATGAGGTTTTTAGGAACTTTCTGGAGGCTAAATGAACAAACCCTTCATCTCCTTGGATTGCAGGTGGATTCCTCCACAGGAGAGGGAGAGCTCCTCTTCCTGCCCCCCTTGGCCAAAATGAAAGGCTTAAATAACAATAACTCCCATAAAGCATGTCCAGTATTAATTGACTTCTCAACGGCTGAGCATACAATGCCGTACCGCTCAGGGACACTGCTGTGACGACCGGTCCTCGTTAGTATAGTGGACAGTATCTCCGCCTGTCACGCGGAAGACTGGGGTTCGATTCCCCGACGGGGAGGCTTCTTCTTTACCACGGACAAACACCTTGTATGAGCTCATGCTCTGCTGTGGAAACTGCTGATAAAGCCAACCCTGCCGTTCAAGACTCACCTGAGGGTGGTTAGCTAATTCTATTTGAAAGGTTTTACTTTCAAGATAGCATTTGCATTGGTTTGTAAAAGCTTGGTTTATGCATGTTTGACCTGAGTTTGTGTGGCATTTCCAGTGTTGCATTTCCAATCTGACCAGCAGGGGTCACCAGTGTGGCCTTCCGAATGCGTTGAAACAGTTAATCAATTTGCAAAGCAATCAGTTGAAAGCTTTGAAAAGCTTTGTTTCTCCCAACACTACCCTTTTGTGATTGGTAAACCTTACAATCATTCTGCTGACCCAAGATTTGAAGTTGTGAACTGGGAAAGTGGCAATGGTTTGACCACTACCCAGCTCCAAACAAAAAGTCTTCTGTTTTTGAACAAAGGCATTTAGCTCTACTGTGAACAGAGCATCCAAAAATACCAATAACTCGCAAACGTTCCCCTCCACGGAACTCTTTAGTAAAAGGCGAAAGATTTATGCGTGAATGAAGAGAAACTCGAGCTGTAACCATGAGACGTTGGGACAATGTGCTATCACACACATGCCACCATGCTCAGCAAGGGTAATGTCTGGTGCAGGCTCCTCCCACCCAGCTTTTTTGTCTTTTTTTGTTAAAAACAATAATATAGCCATTTCCATTAGAGGATGGAGCAAATGTAATAAGAATCTGCCCCATCACCAGATGACCGGCAAACCCTGTCTAAGAGGATGTCCCTGAATCCAGTAGTACGTGGAAGACCAGTGTCTAGAATTCGCTTGATATTTTAATGGAACTTTCTGGAGGCTAAATGAACAAACCCTTCATCTCCTTGGATTGCAGGTGAATTCCTCCACAGGAGAGGGAGAGGCATACAATGCCGTACCGCTCAGGGACACTACTTTGACGACCGGTCCTCGTTAGTATAGTGGACAGTATCTCCGCCTGTCACGCGGAAGACCGGGGTACGATTCCCCGACGGGGAGGCTTCTTCTTTACCACGGACAAACACCTTGTATGAGCTCGTGCTCTGCCGTGGAAACTGCTGATAAAGCCAACCCTGCCGTTAAAGACTCACCTGAGGGTGGTAAGCTAATTCTATTTGAAAGGTTTTACTTTCAAGATAGCATTTGCATTGGTTTGTAAAAGGTTGGTTTATGCATGTTTGACCTAAGTTTGTGTGGCATTTCCACTATTGCATTTCCAATCTGACCAGCAGGGTTCACCAGTGTGGCCATCCGAATGCGTTGAAACATTAGAGGATGGAGCAAATGTAATAAGAATCTGCCCCATCACCAGATGACCGGCAAACCCTGTCTAAGAGGATGTCCCTGAATCCAGTAGTACGTGGAAGACCAGTGTCTAGAATTCGCATGAGGTTTTTAGGAACTTTCTGGAGGCTAAATGAACAAACCCTTCATCTCCTTGGATTGCAGGTGGATTCCTCCACAGGAGAGGGAGAGCTCCTCTTCCTGCCCCCCTTGGCCAAAATGAAAGGCTTAAATAACAATAACTCCCATAAAGCATGTCCAGTATTAATTGACTTCTCAACGGCTGAGCATACAATGCCGTACCGCTCAGGGACTCTGCTGTGACGACCGGTCCTCGTTAGTATAGTGGACAGTATCTCCGCCTGTCACGCGGAAGACCGGGGTTCGATTCCCCGACGGGGAGGCTTCTTCTTTACCACGGACAAACACCTTGTATGAGCTCATGCTCTGCTGTGGAAACTGCTGATAAAGCCAACCCTGCCGTTCAAGACTCACCTGAGGGTGGTTAGCTAATTCTATTTGAAAGGTTTTACTTTCAAGATAGCATTTGCATTGGTTTGTAAAAGCTTGGTTTATGCATGTTTGACCTGAGTTTGTTTGGCATTTCCAGTGTTGCATTTCCAATCTGACCAGCAGGGGTCACCAGTGTGGCCTTCCGAATGCGTTGAAACAGTTAATCAATTTGCAAAGCAATCAGTTGAAAGCTTTGAAAAGCTTTGTTTCTCCCAACACTACCCTTTTGTGATTGGTAAACCTTACAATCATTCTGCTGACCCAAGATTTGAAGTTTTGAACTGGGAAAGTGGCAATGGTTTGACCACCACCCAGCTCCAAACAAAAAGTCTTCTGTTTTTGAACGAAGGCATTTTGCTCTACTGTGAACAGAGCATCCAAAAATACCAATAACTCGCAAACGTTCCCCTCCACGGAACTCTTTAGTAAAAGGCGAAAGATTTATGCGTGAATGAAGAGAAACTCGAGCTGTAACCATGAGACGTTGGGACAATGTGCTATCACACACATGCCACCATGCTCAGCAAGGGTAATGTCTGGTGCAGGCTCCTCCCACCCAGCTTTTTTGTCTTTTTTTGTTAAAAACAATAATATAACCATTTCCATTAGACGATGGAGCAAATGTAATAAGAATCTGCCCCATCACCAGATGACCGGCAAACCCTGTCTAAGAGGATGTCCCTGAATCCAGTAGTACGTGGAAGACCAGTGTCTAGAATTCGCTTGATATTTTAATGGAACTTTCTGGAGGCTAAATGAACAAACCCTTCATCTCCTTGGATTGCAGGTGGATTCCTCCACAGGAGAGGGAGAGGCATACAATGCCGTACCGCTCAGGGACACTGCTTTGAGGACCGGTCCTCGTTAGTATAGTGGACAGTATCTCCGCCTGTCACGCGGAAGACCGGGGTTCGATTCCCCGACGGGGAGGCTTCTTCTTTACCACGGACAAACACCTTGTATGAGCTCATGCTCTGCTGTGGAAACTGCTGATAAAGCCAACCATGCCGTTCAAGACTCACCTGAGGGTGGTTAGCTAATTCTATTTGAAAGGTTTTACTTTCAAGATAGCATTTGCATTGGTTTGTAAAAGCTTGGTTTATGCATGTTTGACCTGAGTTTGTGTGGCATTTCCAGTGTTGCATTTCCAATCTGACCAGCAGGGGTCACCAGTGTGGCCTTCCGAATGCGTTGAAACAATTAATCAATTTGCAAAGCAATCAGTTGAAAGCTTTGAAAAGCTTTGTTTCTCCCAACACTACCCTTTTGTGATTGGTAAACCTTACAATCATTCTGCTGACCCAAGATTTGAAGTTGTGAACTGGGAAAGTGGCAATGGTTTGACCACCACCCAGCTCCAAACAAAAAGTCTTCTGTTTTTGAACGAAGGCATTTTGCTCTACTGTGAACAGAGCATCCAAAAATACCAATAACTCGCAAACGTTCCCCTCCACGGAAATCTTTAGTAAAAGGCGAAAGATTTATGCGTGAATGAAGAGAAACTCGAGCTGTAACCATGAGACGTTGGGACAATGTGCTATCACACACATGCCACCATGCTCAGCAAGGGTAATGTCTGGTGCAGGCTCCTCCCACCCAGCTTTTTTGTCTTTTTTTGTTAAAAACAATAATATAGCCATTTCCATTAGAGGATGGAGCAAATGTAATAAGAATCTGCCCCATCACCAGATGACCGGCAAACCCTGTCTAAGAGGATGTCCCTGAATCCAGTAGTACGTGGAAGACCAGTGTCTAGAATTCGCTTGATATTTTAATGGAACTTTCTGGAGGCTAAATGAACAAACCCTTCATCTCCTTGGATTGCAGGTGGATTCCTCCACAGGAGAGGGAGAGGCATACAATGCCGTACCGCTCAGGGACACTGCTTTGACGACCGGTCCTCGTTAGTATAGTGGACAGTATCTCCGCCTGTCACGCGGAAGACCGGGGTTCCCGACGGGGAGGCTTCTTCTTTACCACGGACAAACACCTTGTATGAGCTCGTGCTCTGCCGTGGAAACTGCTGATAAAGCCAACCCTGCCGTTCAAGACTCACCTGAGGGTGGTAAGCTAATTCTATTTGAAAGGTTTTACTTTCAAGATAGCATTTGCATTGGTTTGTAAAAGGTTGGTTTATGCATGTTTGACCTAAGTTTGTGTGGCATTTCCACTATTGCATTTCCAATCTGACCAGCAGGGTTCACCAGTGTGGCCATCCGAATGCGTTGAAACATTAGAGGATGGAGCAAATGTAATAAGAATCTGCCCCATCACCAGATGACCGGCAAACCCTGTCTAAGAGGATGTCCCTGAATCCAGTAGTACGTGGAAGACCAGTGTCTAGAATTCGCATGAGGTTTTTAGGAACTTTCTGGAGGCTAAATGAACAAACCCTTCATCTCCTTGGATTGCAGGTGGATTCCTCCACAGGAGAGGGAGAGCTCCTCTTCCTGCCCCCCTTGGCCAAAATGAAAGGCTTAAATAACAATAACTCCCATAAAGCATGTCCAGTATTAATTGACTTCTCAACGGCTGAGCATACAATGCCGTACCGCTCAGGGACACTGCTGTGACGACCGGTCCTCGTTAGTATAGTGGACAGTATCTCCGCCTGTCACGCGGAGGCCAGTCGCGCGTAGGTGTAGAGCGCTGCCAGCCAATAGGAACGCAGGAAATTCCAGGGAGGCGGGCCAGAAAAAATGCACAAAATCATAGGTTCGAGTCCCGTCTCGACCACAAATACCATAAAGTGTATCTAGATTATAAAAATGATTACAAATTCATCCCGAGTACAATTTACATATAATATACTAACTTTGTGCACAAAATAAAATAAAACTTGTAAGATTTGTTCTGGTGTAGGATTTACAAAACGTCCAATTCTCTTAATAAACATTTAAATTATAATAGGGTATGTTTCTCTTTTAATATAGAAAATATTTGGATGTGAATAATTGTAAAGAACATTTTGATAATGTTTTAGACCTTTATTTTTGAGAGATTTTCACATTATATTTGTTTAACTTTGCACAGAAATCCAATATATAAATGAAATACAACCAGAAAACACCAAATAGTAATTTTCTCATTTTATTTATAGTAAAATAATATACATATTATATGTAAAACTGAAAAAGGTAATGTATTAAATACTTATAGATTAAACAACAATAACATTAATAATAATAACATACAAAGCTTTGGAGAACACAGGAAAAGAACAAGATTTATTTAAAATTAAATAATTATGTACAGCGTTTTATTATAACAGTTATTAACATTTAGTGTTCACACAACTGAGCAAGATAAAATAATGCAAGTCAATAAAATTAACTTTAAAAACACACTAAAGTGCAATGAAAACAAGGACAAAACTTTTTAATTTTAATGAACAATGGAAATAAATTTAACAATTTAAAAGGATAGATTAAACAACAGCAATAATAATATCTAAAGTTAAGGAGAAAAAAACAAGAAAGATGTTTAAATAAAATGATTCTGTACAGACTTTAATAGTAACATTACTTAATATTTAGTGTTTTACAAATCAGAGAAAGAAAAAATAATGGAAGTCAATAAATGAACTTTAAAGCCCCCCACCCCCACCCACACACACACACACACACACCAAAATACAATGCAATGCAATAAAATACAATACTTTTGGTATTTTAATGAACAAATTGAAACAAATTAAATATATATATATTAAAAGTGCAATAATATGTAGATAAATATATGTTTAACATTGTGCAAGGAATGTCTTTGTGCTATAAACAGTATTTGAGGTCTGGGCATGTCATTTGCCAATAAAGTCATTTTTTCTTTTCCTCAATCCACCTCTTCTTCTCGGCCTCATAGAATGGAGACTGCTGAAAGTCTCTCCATGACATTTCTGTGCTCATTCCCTGAGCCTGATAAAGGGAAAACACTTTAGCAGGACAGTAAATGTATTTGCCTGCCACTCCAGGGAAACCAGTGTGAATATGAGGACTGTTTGGCCCTTGTTTCAGTGGCAGGTGGCAGAATCTGCACAGACGACCAGTAGGATGCTCTACTACAGACTTCCTCTTGCTTCTCTCCTCAATCACCCTCTTATTTTCCGCCCCTCTCCGCTTAGAAGACTCCAGTTCTCGCTGAAAAAAAGGAGTCGCTGCAAAGTCTTCAAAAGGCATTCTGGGGTTGGTCAGGCCCTCTGCTGAATAAGTGTCAAAAACTTTCTTGGAGCAGTAGAAGTATTTAACATCACCGCCTTGATAAAAGAAATGTATTGAGGTGCCATCACCCATGTATCGAGACTTAGGCTGACCACAGGCTAAACAGGATCTGGTGAGCTTTTTTTGTGGCATTTGCTGTTGTTGTTGCTTCTGAACTGCCTGCTGCTTCTCTATGATGTCCTTCACCATCTTTTCAAGCGCTGCCTGGTCTAGAGAGACAGCCTCAGGAACACTCTTTGCGGGTGGATTGACCGGGGCAGGTGTAAGTACTGTCACTGGGACACTGATGGTTTCACTGCCTGAATGAAGACGCTGCCATAACTGCTGTGTCTCCAGGAGCTTTTCTGGGCTGGTGTTGAGTGAAGCATTAGTGTTCTTTTTTTTAGCAAGGTGTTTTATGTACCTGCTTATGTGCTGCTTTGTGGTTGAGTGCAAAAGGCTGTTTGGGTCAGTGCAGGCACTCTGTACCATAGCAGCATATTCAGCATCCACCTTTGTCAGGAGGTCCTTGCTCCCGTGGTGCTTGGCAAGCAAACCATCAATGGCATTTCTCATTGGATCTGTCCATCTGTTATGGTCCAACACAAAGACTCGACCACCTGTCTTAATGGGTCCAGTCCGAGCAGCACAGGGAGAAGCAGCTAAAGGCAGTGGTGGTGTGCTTGGCAGTTCTAAAAGAGATTCACAAAATTATTTTAAATGAAGTATTTGTGTTTTGTGTGCATAGATTAGGCAAACAGATTACACACATAATGTAATTACCTGCATCTAAAAGAAACTCCTCAGATGTTTGTTCCTTCACTGTCACAGCACTCGGAGTAGAAAAACGTTTAAAAATCACAGTCTGCGGGGGGCCTCTGGTCCACCAGCAGGAGGGGCCTCAGCAGAAGAGGAATCCTCTAAGCATTTCTGAAATTCAGCAAAATTAATGTTATTTGTGTAAAAAAATGTTTAATAAAAAGTCTGTTATGAAAAAATTTAAAGGCTTACCTGAGATGGAAATGAGAAGTCAGTGCCAGATGAAGACTCTTCTTGCATCCCTAGGTCTGTCTTCTTGCTTTTGTGTTTGTCGAAGTCAAGAGGCACAGGTCGACAGCCTGGCTCCACATATTGTAGGCCAAACCTCTCGCCTGTGTCCCTGCTGGAGATGTGGAAGGCTGGATATTTGGGTTGCCCAGTCACTGTTATAGATGCCCTGTTTAACTCCATCATCAAAACAGGGTCAAACACTCCAGGTAAGACAAGCCCAGGCTGCTTCAGGTCAACGAGCCGCTGATAATTCCAGCGTGCCACACCAGTCATACCCTGCGCTTGGAACAGCTCAGGAGAGACGCGATTGCCCGTTACCCACTGAGCCTGGTGGAAATGAAACCCCTCCTGCTGTGAAGTGCCTCTGATAGGGATCCAGATGGGCACAGCAGCTCCTTCACCCTTGACATGATTCAGTTGTAGCGTTCCCCCATATCTGTAGAGGATTCCTTCCTCCACCTCAGGGTCACTCAGGCAGCCTCTAAGGATGTGGATACGCTGAATCCACCACAATTTTAGCATCGAGGGTTTAAAAAGGAAGATGTTGTTGGGATCCTTTGCAAGATGGAAATGGTGAAGTACTTCTTCCACTCTTTGGACCAGCTCTCTAGGATGTGGCACTTTTGTCCTGCAGTGCTCTCGGATGTGCTGCTTTGTGGGATTAGCAGGCTCAATTCCACAGAACTTGTATGCGTTCTTCAGTTTCTCCAGGTCACTCTGATCTACTACAGAGAAGGCAGAAGAGAGGAACTGGCAGAAGGAACTATACAGAGGATGGTGCTCCGAAACACATTCCCTGGTGAATCGCCGCATACAGTGAAACAAGTCTAGTTTAACCACCATGTCCTCATTGTACTTCTGGCAAGCGGCATTTACATTCTTGAGGTTTCCTGATGTAACCTCTGCCACAGTAGCTTCAGTGGTCCTCCAAGCTTCCCACTGCTGGTGCTCATACGGTCCTGGGTCCATCACTCTGAATGCAGCACAGCAGTCCCTAAGTAAATAAAATGGAAATAAAATTTAATTTTAATGCATTCATTACATTTGCCTGTACATCTTGATGTGATGAGTGATGAAATTTGATTATTCTTACCTGTCCACCCACTGGTACTTGGCCTTGGGTATGCCAGCAGCACTGTAGCGATTGGCCATCCCACAGTACATTGACGTCAAGGACTGCTCACTCTCAGACTGCAGCATCACCCAGGACAGGATCATCCAGTTCTCGTTCATCACAGCATAGGATGACATTGTGCCAGATGAGAGGGTCACTTTTCTAGCAACTTTGCGTGTGTGATCTGACCTGAACACCTGTCCAAAAGTGCCTTGAAGGAGCTGAGTGAGAACTGCCTCTTGACGCTGATATTCCTGAAGCAAGCACTCCACCAGATAATGTGCAGACACAGACACCCCATGCCACCCATCAGTGTCTTCGTAACCCCCAAACGAAGCAGGTGTGTCGTCCTTCCTCAATGCTCCTGTGATGGTTTTCTGGCCATACAGTCCTGCTTCAGCATCCCTGACGTTCTGCACCATTAGAAGGTAAGCAAGGTGGGCCCTTTCAAACTTAAGGTGAAGCACCTCAGACAGCTGGTTGGCCATATCATTGGGGGACTTTCCAGAGCGCCTCAGTTCATCCATCACTGTTTTACAGATTGCCTTCTTATAGGTGAGGAAGGCTGGCAAGATGTTTCTAAATCTCTGAGGTAGCATGTCCACCCACTGTGGTTTATCAGCAAACCAGTATTTTTTACATGCCTTACAGCACAGACGTGAAGCAAGGATGTAATATTGCCCACTAGTGCCAAGGATCACTCGGGGTCTTCCCACACCTGAGGACACAACATGCGGATTTGGACAGCTGTAGAGACAGGGCAGGATGTAATTGTTTCTAAGCCTTTCATTTATACTGTGCTCAGGTTTCCAGATGAAAAAGGGATGGAGCTGGAAGTACTTTGGTGACGGAAGGCCCATGCTTGTCTCTATGAGCTCGGGCTGAGGTGGATAGCGCCACAAGGAGACCATATTCATGAGGTGTCTTACTGGGCGTGATCCTGGCCAAAGCCCCATGGACTCCATCTCTGTTTTCATCCAAATCCTTTGATGAAGAGAGCAGTTCCAGTGACTAATATCTTGCAAATATCCACTAACAGGTGCTTCTGTCTGTGCAGACGCCATTGATGCAGGAGCTGTAGGAGCTGATTGTGCGGCAGAAGGTGGTACAGAGCCATCAGTCTGTGAAGAAGGCCTACACACAGGAGCTGGTGGACTGGGAGAACTAGAGACTGCATGTGATGCTGGTGAAGGCTGTGGCATAACTGCAAGAAAACAAAGCAAAGGAAATTAATGTGTATTCATATATCGTGTATAACACATGCACGTGTGTTTAACTGTCTTTACTTTTTTTCTTCAAGTAGCTGGGAACAGGGGTTTCAGTCAGTGCAGACGGCATTGGTGCAGGTGTGGGTGCTGATTGTGCTGCGTGAGGTGGTGCAAAGCCTTCACTCTGTGAAGAAGGCCTACACACAGGAGCCGATGTTGTTGGAGGCTGCGGCAGAGCTGCAAGGAAAAGCACATGGAGGAAATTAAAACTGAATGTACATATGTATTTGATTGTCTTGACTACATTAAATGACTAGTAATATATATTCTGATAATGTTCAAATGTCTGTAAGTAAACAGTCGACTTTTTCACAAAAAAATAACAGTTTAGCATGCATACAATTCATGAAGTGCACTCACCCTCACCACTGGTATATTCAAACCTTAACAGTAGTTAGAACAAAAGAACATGTTTTTAGAACAGGCAAGAACACTGCCAAAACAACAAAAAAGAGAATTAAAATCAGAGATGGAGGTTAAGTCTGTATGTAACCGAATTAGCCTCCAAAACTGATGTGTAAAGTAACCTGTTGTAGATAAGTCTGTGGATCCTGTGGCTGCAGATGATCCTAAAAAATAAGCATTCGAATTTGAATGGTTTCTCTCCAGTATGTTATTTAATATTTAAATCATCAATATTTTTTTTTTTTACAATTTTATAAGATTTTGGCATGGGTATATATATATATATATATATATATAACATACACGATACAATACTTGATTTACTTACTCAGCTGTGTGAGATATTTTGTTGGAGAAAGACTCAGCATCATCCTCTCCAGTTGTTCATCCTCCTCCATTACTATAAAATATAATGAATGCATCATAAGGTAGGTAGGCTTTAATAGTCAATATAAGCAAATTAGCATGAATTTTATTAACTCACCAGGCTGATCAGAGTCAGTAATGGAAGGAACCGGTGGTCTTGCAGCGGAAGCTGATGGTGAGGGCAACGGAGGAGTGTTTTTGGTCTTCTGTTTTTGCTGCTGTTTTAAAAGATACTGCTGCAAATTGTACATTTTGCTGCCTGGCACACACTTCTGCCTCATTATAAAGAAAGCATATCCGTCTGCCCTGGTATCCCAAATTTTCTTCCAAGTGTCTCGTGCTCTGGATCCAAATCCAACAGTATTGTCATCCTCTGTCAAAACTGGCAGTGGATCTGACCTTTGAGACAGGTACTGTTTGAGATCTTCAATTTCCTTGAAGCTTCTTGAATACTCAAGAAAGGAAATGAGGCTATCCTTGCATGGACCCTCTGGGTTGAACTGCCCAGCCCGTTCCTCTTCCTCAACCTTATCGGACAGGTACAAAGCATAGCCGACGTCATTCTCTAATAACCACTTGAAAGACTTGCCCTTGTACTTGCCGAACTGAAGAATGCATTCTCCCAACACCTCTTGCTTGTCCGAGACATCCCCTCCTCTATGGAACACCACAGAACGGGCATTCAGCTTGACCAGATCGTCTCTTTGAGGTGTTGACTTGTCCTGCAGTGAAGGGTTGTCTTTCATTCTTGTTGCCTCTTCAGACGGGTCCCGGCGTAAATGGCCTGATGGACCTTTCCTGAAAGACACTTGGACTTTTCCGGGGAAAAACACAGGTTTCTTCATAATGCTGTTCTGAAATCAGAATGTATTCATTAGTGTTTCAGCATAACCATTTAAATATTTACAGTAGCAAAGTGAAATAAGACAGTTAATACAAACTAAAGAATCAGTGATATATATAAAAGAGTTATTTTAAAATGCTGTAATATTCCTTGATATTGCTGTTTCTTAACTGAATAAATACAGCCTCAGAGCACAGAGTGTTTATTAAGTTTGCATTATTTAATATTCATTAATTAAATTGTTTAAAAAGATTTAATATAAAAATGTGTATGCATAAATGTATGCATGTATATATAAAAAGTTTAACTAATTAAAAATGTTCAATTATACTATTAAATTGCACACATATTTTTATTTGTTTGTAATTGAAATGTAATATGTGTGTGTGTGACATTAAATACATTACAGGAGGACCAAACCTGCAGAAATTATGCAACAGTGGAAATGAATAAATAAATATGTAAATAAATAAAAAGATAAATTTGATAATAGCAAAATAAATAAAGGACTAAATGCCTTGATATAATAAGTTTGATTTATTCTTAATCAAAACAATTTTTGAATTGTTCCCATCCCTTTCTGCTTTTATTTATGAGTTAGTTAATATTTATATTTGGTAAGCAAGACCAACCAACCTAATTCTCATTATCAAAAAATGTAAGAATAGATATAAAACTAAAGAAAGAAAATAGAAATAAATAAAGGATAAAACAAATATATCTGGAAATAAATATTGAAATAAATAAATATACAAATAAATTAATGCATAAATAAATATAAGAATAAACTGAACAAACAAATAAATAAAATAATGAATAAATACAATAAAAAAGAATACAATACATTAAAATGTAAATGCAAAAACATATATATTTGGGGACAAATATACAAAAAATACATTTGATTAAAATTAATGGTAACACTTTACAATAAGGTTCATTAGTTAACTACATTAGTTAACATGTACAATATGTGAACAATACTTCTTCAGTATTTATTAATCTTAGTTAATATTAATTCCAACATTTACTAATACGTTATTAAAATCAAAGGTTGTATTAGTTAACATTAGTTAATGGACTGTGAACTAACATGAACGCACAATGAACAGCTGTATTTGTATTAACTAACATTAACAAAGATTAATAAACACTGTAACTAATGCATTGCTGATCGCTAGTTCATGTTAGTTAATGCATTTACTAATGTTAACTAATGAACCTTATTGTAAAGTGTTACCAAATTAATCATAAGTCGTTAATTCCTTTATTTATTTTCCTATTATCACATTTATCTATTTATTCATTTATTTATTTATTCATTCATTCATTTTTAATTTTTAATTGCTTGTTCGGTCCTCCATGCTATTGCACATGACATTAATTACATCTAACTGCACTGTTAACATATTTGTTAGAGATTATGATGAAACATTCACCTTTACAAACAAATATACTAGATAAAGATAAAATAGCAGCTGTATTTACAACGAGGAGTTTAGTGTTTCTTATCGTCACAATCCATTCAACAGGGTAACAATACGATTACATGACAATACATGCAATTTAAATGATAAAATATTTTAATAATAATGTATATGCGCTCACCTGAGTTGAAATCTGTCTACATGTAGTTTAGACAGTAACAAAACGAAACAAGTTTGCTGACAAGTCTGTAAACAAATATCTCTCCGATCGTAAAACAGGTCTCCCCTCCTCCGCTGCGAATGATTGACAGATGACACGCGAAACAGCGCCGGGAAGTCTACGTGTGGCCGAAAGTATATTGCATCCGTAGTGTTAAGCACTACCATAGAGAATGAATGGGAAAAGTTAAGGGAAGTTAAGCTTAACCATTTTCGGCTCCCGCGCGGAGGCCAGTCGCGCGTAGGTGTAGAGCGCTGCCAGCCAATAGGAACGCAGGAAATTCCAGGGAGGCGGGCCAGAAAAAATGCACAAAATCATAGGTTCGAGTCCCGTCTCGACCACAAATACCATAAAGTGTATCTAGATTATAAAAATGATTACAAATTCATCCCGAGTACAATTTACATATAATATACTAACTTTGTGCACAAAATAAAATAAAACTTGTAAGATTTGTTCTGGTGTAGGATTTACAAAACGTCCATTCTCTTAATAAACATTTAAATTATAATAGGGTATGTTTCTCTTTTAATATAGAAAATATTTGGATGTGAATAATTGTAAAGAACATTTTGATAATGTTTTAGACCTTTATTTTTGAGAGATTTTCACATTATATTTGTTTAACTTTGCACAGAAATCCAATATATAAATGAAATACAACCAGAAAACACCAAATAGTAATTTTCTCATTTTATTTATAGTAAAATATATACATATTATATGTAAAACTGAAAAAGGTAATGTATTAAATACTTATAGATTAAACAACAATAACATTAATAATAATAACATACAAAGCTTTGGAGAACACAGGAAAAGAACAAGATTTATTTAAAATTAAATAATTATGTACAGCGTTTTATTATAAACAGTTATTAACATTTAGTGTTCACACAACTGAGCAAGATAAAATAATGCAAGTCAATAAAATTACCTTTAAAAACACACTAAAGTGCAATGAAAACAAGGACAAAACTTTTTAATTTAATGAACAATGGAAATAAATTTAACAATTTAAAAGGATAGATTAAACAACAGCAATAATAATATCTAAAGTTAAGGAGAAAAAAACAAGAAAGATGTTTAAATAAAATGATTCTGTACAGACTTTAATAGTAACATTACTTAATATTTAGTGTTTTACAAATCAGAGAAAGAAAAAATAATGGAAGTCAATAAATGAACTTTAAAGCCCCCCACCCCCACCCACACACACACACACACACACCAAAATACAATGCAATGCAATAAAATACAATACTTTTGGTATTTTAATGAACAAATTGAAACAAATTAAATATATTATATTAAAAGTGCAATAATATGTAGATAAATATATGTTTAACATTGTGCAAGGAATGTCTTTGTGCTATAAACAGTATTGAGGTCTGGGCATGTCATTTGCCAATAAAGTCATTTTTTCTTTTCCTCAATCCACCTCTTCTTCTCGGCCTCATAGAATGGAGACTGCTGAAAGTCTCTCCATGACATTTCTGTGCTCATTCCCTGAGCCTGATAAAGGGAAAACACTTTAGCAGGACAGTAAATGTATTTGCCTGCCACTCCAGGGAAACCAGTGTGAATATGAGGACTGTTTGGCCCTTGTTTCAGTGGCAGGTGGCCAGAATCTGCACAGACGACCAGTAGGATGCTCTACTACAGACTTCCTCTTGCTTCTCTCCTCAATCACCCTCTTATTTTCCGCCCCTCTCCGCTTAGAAGACTCCAGTTCTCGCTGAAAAAAGGAGTCGCTGCAAAGTCTTCAAAAGGCATTCTGGGGTTGGTCAGGCCCTCTGCTGAATAAGTGTCAAAAACTTTCTTGAGCAGTAGAAGTATTTAACATCACCGCTTGAGCCTAATAAAGAAATGTATTGAGGTGCCATCACCCATGTATCGAGACTTAGGCTGACCACAGGCTAAACAGGATCTGGTGAGCTTTTTTTGTGGCATTTGCTGTTGTTGTTGCTTCTGAACTGCCTGCTGCTTCTCTATGATGTCCTTCACCATCTTTTCAAGCGCTGCCTGGTCTAGAGAGACAGCCTCAGGAACACTCTTTGCGGGTGGATTGACCGGGCAGGTGTAAGTACTGTCACTGACACTGATGGTTTCACTGCCTGAATGAAGACGCTGCCATAACTGCTGTGTCTCCAGGAGCTTTTCTGGGCTGGTGTTGAGTGAAGCATTAGTGTTCTTTTTTTTAGCAAGGTGTTTATGTACCTGCTTATGTGCTGCTTTGTGGTTGAGTGCAAAAGGCTGTTTGGGTCAGTGCAGGCACTCTGTACCATAGCAGCAATATTCAGCATCCACCTTTGTCAGGAGGTCCTTGCTCCCGTGGTGCTTGGCAAGCAAACCATCAATGGCATTTCTCATTGGATCTGTCCATCTGTTATGGTCCAACACAAAGACTCGACCACCTGTCTTAATGGTCCAGTCCGAGCAGCACAGGGAGAAGCAGCTAAAGGCAGTGGTGGTGTGCTTGGCAGTTCTAAAAGAGATTCACAAAATATTTTAAATGAAGTATTTGTGTTTTGTGTGCATAGATTAGGCAAACAGATTACACACATAATGTAATTACCTGCATCTAAAAGAAACTCCTCAGATGTTTGTTCCTTCACTGTCACACGCCTCGGAGTAGAAAAACGTTTAAAAATCACAGTCTGCGGGGGGCCTCTGGTCCACCAGCAGGAGGGGCCTCAGCAAAAAAGAGAATTAAAATCAGAGATGGAGGTTAAGTCTGTATGTAACCGAATTAGCCTCCAAAACTGATGTGTAAATAACCTGTTGTAGATAAGTCTGTGGATCCTGTGGCTGCAGATGATCCTAAAAATAAGCATTCGAATTTGAATGGTTTCTCTCCAGTATGTTATTTAATATTTAAATCATCAATATTTTTTTTTTTTACAATTTTATAAGATTTTGGCATGGGTATATATATATTATATATATATATAACATACACTCTCGCCTTTACTTACTCAGCTGTGTGAGATATTTTGTTGGAGAAAGACTCAGCACATCATCTCCAGTTGTTCATCCTCCTCCATTACTATAAAATATAATGAATGCATCATAAGGTAGGTAGGCTTTAATAGTCAATATAAGCAAATTAGCGTGAACATTAGTCATACCAGGCTGATCAGAGTCAGTAATGGAAGGAACCGGTGGTCTTGCAGCGGAAGCTGATGGTGAGGGCAACGGAGGAGTGTGTGGTGCCTCTGTTTTTGCTGCTGTTTTAAAAGATACTGCTGCAAATTGTACATTTTGCTGCCTGGCACACACTTCTGCCCATATTATAGAGGATTCCTTCCTCCCCTGGTATCCCAAATTTTCTTCCAAGTGTCTCGTGCTCTGGATCCAAATCCAACAGTATTGTCATCCTCTGTCAAAACTGGCAGTGGATCTGACCTTTGAGACAGGTACTGTTTGAGATCTTCAATTTCCTTGAAGCTTCTTGAATACTCAAGAAAGGAAATGAGGCTATCCTTGCATGGACCCTCTGGGTTGAACTGCCCAGCCCGTTCCTCTTCCTCAACCTTATCGGACAGGTACAAAGCATAGCCGACGTCATTCTCTAATAACCACTTGAAAGACTTGCCCTTGTACTTGCCGAACTGAAGAATGCATTCTCCCAACACCTCTTGCTTGTCCGAGACATCCCCTCCTCTATGGAACACCACAGAACGGGCATTCAGCTTGACCAGATCGTCTCTTTGAGGTGTTGACTTGTCCTGCAGTGAAGGGTTGTCTTTCATTCTTGTTGCCTCTTCAGACGGGTCCCGGCGTAAATGGCCTGATGGACCTTTCCTGAAAGACACTTGGACTTTTCCGGGGAAAAACACAGGTTTCTTCATAATGCTGTTCTGAAATCAGAATGTATTCATTAGTGTTTCAGCATAACCATTTAAATATTTACAGTAGCAAAGTGAAATAAGACAGTTAATACAAACTAAAGAATCAGTGATATATATAAAAGAGTTATTTTAAAATGCTGTAATATTCCTTGATATTGCTGTTTCTTAACTGAATAAATACAGCCTCAGAGCACAGAGTGTTTATTAAGTTTGCATTATTTAATATTCATTAATTAAATTGTTTAAAAAGATTTAATATAAAAATGTGTATGCATAAATGTATGCATGTATATATAAAAAGTTTAACTAATTAAAAATGTTCAATTATACTATTAAATTGCACACATATTTTTATTTGTTTGTAATTGAAATGTAATATGTGTGTGTGTGACATTAAATACATTACAGGAGGACCAAACCTGCAGAAATTATGCAACAGTGGAAATGAATAAATAAATATGTAAATAAATAAAAAGATAAATTTGATAATAGCAAAATAAATAAAGGACTAAATGCCTTGATATAATAAGTTTGATTTATTCTTAATCAAAACAATTTTTGAATTGTTCCCATCCCTTTCTGCTTTTATTTATGAGTTAGTTAATATTTATATTTGGTAAGCAAGACCAACCAACCTAATTCTCATTATCAAAAAATGTAAGAATAGATATAAAACTAAAGAAAGAAAATAGAAATAAATAAAGGATAAAACAAATATATCTGGAAATAAATATTGAAATAAATAATATACAAATAAATTAATGCATAAATAAATATAAGAATAAACTGAACAAACAAATAAATAAAATAATGAATAAATACAATAAAAAAGAATACAATACATTAAAATGTAAATGCAAAAACATATATATTTGGGGACAAATATACAAAAAATACATTTGATTAAAATTAATGGTAACACTTTACAATAAGGTTCATTAGTTAACTACATTAGTTAACATGTACAATATGTGAACAATACTTCTTCAGTATTTATTAATCTTAGTTAATATTAATTCCAACATTTACTAATACGTTATTAAAATCAAAGGTTGTATTAGTTAACATTAGTTAATGGACTGTGAACTAACATGAACGCACAATGAACAGCTGTATTTGTATTAACTAACATTAACAAAGATTAATAAACACTGTAACTAATGCATTGCTGATCGCTAGTTCATGTTAGTTAATGCATTTACTAATGTTAACTAATGAACCTTATTGTAAAGTGTTACCAAATTAATCATAAGTCGTTAATTCCTTTATTTATTTTCCTATTATCACATTTATCTATTTATTCATTTATTTATTTATTCATTCATTCATTTTTATTTTTAATTGCTTGTTCGGTCCTCCATGCTATTGCACATGACATTAATTACATCTAACTGCACTGTTAACATATTTGTTAGAGATTATGATGAAACATTCACCTTTACAAACAAATATACTAGATAAAGATAAAATAGCAGCTGTATTTACAACGAGGAGTTTAGTGTTTCTTATCGTCACAATCCATTCAACAGGGTAACAATACGATTACATGACAATACATGCAATTTAAATGATAAAATATTTTAATAATAATGTATATGCGCTCACCTGAGTTGAAATCTGTCTACATGTAGTTTAGACAGTAACAAAACGAAACAAGTTTGCTGACAAGTCTGTAAACAAATATCTCTCCGATCGTAAAACAGGTCTCCCCTCCTCCGCTGCGAATGATTGACAGATGACACGCGAAACAGCGCCGGGAAGTCTACGTGTGGCCGAAAGTATATTGCATCCGTAGTGTTAAGCACTACCATAGAGAATGAATGGGAAAAGTTAAGGGAAGTTAAGCTTAACCATTTTCGGCTCCCGCGCGGAAGACCGGGGTTCGATTCCCCGACGGGGAGGCTTCTTCTTTACCACGGACAAACACCTTGTATGAGCTCATGCTCTGCTGTGGAAACTGCTGATAAAGCCAACCCTGCCGTTCAAGACTCACCTGAGGGTGGTTAGCTAATTCTATTTGAAAGGTTTTACTTTCAAGATAGCATTTGCATTGGTTTGTAAAAGCTTGGTTTATGCATGTTTGACCTGAGTTTGTTTGGCATTTCCAGTGTTGCATTTCCAATCTGACCAGCAGGGGTCACCAGTGTGGCCTTCCGAATGCGTTGAAACAGTTAATCAATTTGCAAAGCAATCAGTTGAAAGCTTTGAAAAGCTTTGTTTCTCCCAACACTACCCTTTTGTGATTGGTAAACCTTACAATCATTCTGCTGACCCAAGATTTGAAGTTTTGAACTGGGAAAGTGGCAATGGTTTGACCACCACCCAGCTCCAAACAAAAAGTCTTCTGTTTTTGAACATAGGCATTTAGCTCTACTGTGAGCAGAGCATCCAAAAATACCAATAACTCGCAAACGTTCCCCTCCACGGAAATCTTTAGTAAAAGGCGAAAGATTTATGCGTGAATGAAGAGAAACTCGAGCTGTAACCATGAGACGTTGGGACAATGTGCTATCACACACATGCCACCATGCTCAGCAAGGGTAATGTCTGGTGCAGGCTCCTCCCACCCAGCTTTTTTGTCTTTTTTTGTTAAAAACAATAATATAACCATTTCCATTAGACGATGGAGCAAATGTAATAAGAATCTGCCCCATCACCAGATGACCGGCAAACCCTGTCTAAGAGGATGTCCCTGAATCCAGTAGTACGTGGAAGACCAGTGTCTAGAATTCGCTTGATATTTTAATGGAACTTTCTGGAGGCTAAATGAACAAACCCTTCATCTCCTTGGATTGCAGGTGGATTCCTCCACAGAAGAGGGAGAGGCATACAATGCCGTACCGCTCAGGGACACTGCTTTGACGACCGGTCCTCGTTAGTATAGTGGACAGTATCTCCGCCTGTCACGCGGAAGACTGGGGTTCCCGACGGGGAGGCTTCTTCTTTACCACGGACAAACACCTTGTATGAGCTCGTGCTCTGCCGTGGAAACTGCTGATAAAGCCAACCCTGCCGTTAAAGACTCACCTGAGGGTGGTAAGCTAATTCTATTTGAAAGGTTTTACTTTCAAGATAGCATTTGCATTGGTTTGTAAAAGGTTGGTTTATGCATGTTTGACCTAAGTTTGTGTGGCATTTCCACTATTGCATTTCCAATCTGACCAGCAGGGTTCACCAGTGTGGCCATCCGAATGCGTTGAAACATTAGAGGATGGAGCAAATGTAATAAGAATCTGCCCCATCACCAGATGACCGGCAAACCCTGTCTAAGAGGATGTCCCTGAATCCAGTAGTACGTGGAAGACCAGTGTCTAGAATTCGGGCCAGTCGCGTGTAGGTGTAGAGCGCTGCCAGCCAATAGGAACGCAGGAAATTTCAGGGAGGCGGGCCAGAAAAAGTACACAAAATCATAGGTTCGAGTCCCGTCTCGACCACAAATATCATATATTGTATCTAGATTAAAAAATGATTACAAATTCATGTCAAGTACGATTTACATATAATAAACTAAATTTTTGCTGAAAATAGAATAAAACTTTTAAGATTTGTTCTTGTGTAGGATGTACGAAATGTCCAATTATCTCAATAAACATTTAAATTATAATAGGGTATAGTTCTCTTTTAATATAGAAAATATTTGAATGTGAATAATTGTAAAGAACATTTTGATAATGTTTTATACCTTTATTTTTTTTTAGAGATTTTCACATTATATTTCTTTAACTATGCACAGAAATCCAATATATACAGTATATATGAAATATAACCAGTAAACACCAAATAGTAAGTTTATCATTTTATTTATAATACAATAATATACATATTATTATGTAAAACTGAAAAAGGTAATGTATTAAATACTTATAGATTAAACAACAATAACATGAATAATAACAATAATAATAACATAAAGCTGGAAAAAAAAACAAGATTTAAAAAAATACAAAATAATTATGTACAATGTTTAATTAACAGTTATTAATAGTGTTTACACATCAGACCAAGATAAAATAATGCAAGTCAATAAAATTAACTTTAAAAACACACCAAATTGCAATGCAAACAATGACTAAACTGTTTGATTTTAATGGACAATGGAAAGAAATTTAACAATTTAATTTGTAGGCTAGTTAAACTCTTTTAACTTTTAATGATTAGTGTTATATTTTTAAAGTTTGTGGGTCGTGTAAAAAACAAAAAAAAAATCCCTTATTTTGGGGATGGATTCTGGGAAATCTTTCTTATTTTCAATGTTGACAGCTGGACTGGATGCGGTAAAAGTTTAATATATCAACTTGCTCTGCTTAATACGTCACCTTCTTCGTTGCTCTGATTGCCTTTAGCGCTATCCAATTGCGTGCAGAGAGAATTTGAAAGACAACCGTTTATCCCGCCCCTCGGATTGAGCCCTGTCAATGATGAGTTTCCAGACCTAACATCTCGATGTAGGTCTGGCATGCCAGGCTAACCACTACCCTTTTGTGATTGGTAAACCTTACAATCATGCTGCTGACCCAAGATTTGAGGGGTCACCAGTGTGGCCTTCCGAATACGTTGAAACAGTTAATCAATTTGCAAAGCAATCAGTTGAAAGCTTTGAAAAGCTTTGTTTCTCCCACCACTACTCTTTTGTGGTAAACCTTACAATCATGCTTCTGACCCAAGATTTGAAGTTGTGAACTGGGAAAGTGGCAATGGTTTGACCACCACCCAGCACCAAACAAAAAGTCTTCTGTTTTTGAAAAAACGCATGTAGCTCTGCTGTGAGCAGAGCATCCAAAAATACCAATAACTCGCAAATGTTCCCCTCCCATAATAACTTAATAACAATAACTCCCATAATGGAAAGCATGTCCAGTATTAACCCTCTGATTGTCCTCGGTCACTTCTGACCAAATAATTTTCTGTTTTGAATTATTAAAAATCACAGCTTCATCGGACGGTTATGATACTTGGTGACTTTTTGGCATTTGGTATGAGAAAACAACAAAAAAAATTGAGGTCATGATCCGAGCATGCTTAGTGGTCGTAAAAAAATAGTCACACTCGTGGTCTTCGGCAAAGAACGTATATTGACAAGAAGTGAAAGCCAAAAGAACGATCCATTGCAACACCAGCGCCCAGCAGCAGCCCCACGCTTCCGCCATTTCGGGGGGTGAAAGGGACTCGGCAGTCATATAATATACATATATTTATTCCAGTGCAGAGATCATTTTTAGGTTGAAATAATTAGGCTAGGTGATTATTTAACTCACAACAGTTAACTTCATAGCAGTTAAAAAGAAGTTGCTACTTAACCGGGCTTTTACCCCCACATAACTTGAGACAGGGACGTTCAAGTGTAACGGAGGCCAGCTAGTAGTTGTTGTGCGAGTAAACCTCACTTCCCGATCTCAATAGGCGCTCTAGCGACAGATGCTAGAGGCTGCAGTCTTTAGCCTCCTTGTTAGCGCGCCTGACTCACATGCCGGAGACTCAGGTTCGAGGCCCGCTCGGAGCGGGTCGAGTTGTACCTGGGTGTGAGGGGTAACACAAGGATTTAATTCATTATATTACTCTCCACATTAAGTGTGATAGGTAAGAATAAAGTGATATCAGGGGCTCGTTCTTCGTACCTTGCTTAAAACATCCGAGATCAAATGAGACATCCAAGATAATATCATCGTGTTAATCATGATCCGGCTACTTGGGTTCTTCAAACACACCTGTTGTTTATGATTAGTATCGCTGGATTGAGTTATCTGAGATAACTGCGCCTTTTCGCGTTGGTTTAAAAGGGGACATGTATCGATAGCAGAACCAGTGATCAGCAATGCTTCTATTGGCTGTTCAGCATGGCCAAAGAACACGCCCAGTTTTTCTCCCAAGCAGAGCAAGCGCTTTTAATGCAAGGTTATGCCGAATTTCAGTCTTTAATTAAAACGCCAGGAACACCTCAAAGTGTGCAAAAGCCAGGAGAGAGTGCTGGCAAAAGTAGAAGACATTAAATGTGTTTGTGGTGGCCATGTTAGATGTTTTAATAACTTAATATTATTTTATTTTTATTTTCATAATTTCATACTTTGTTCATTGTAATGTCGAGTCACCTCACTATAATAATGGACATGGTGAAAGTGAAGTACAAAAATATTCTACTTAGGCCTAATGGTAATTTTACTAGGCCTTATAGGCCTATAGTCTCTTTTAAAAAAGGCACTGTTAAATAAATGATTGTCTGTTTATAAAAGCAACCAGGAAAAAGGCTGAGAAAAAAATAATAATGATGCTCCTGACCCTGACCCCCAACCCTTTGGGTTGAATGTGAATTGCCCTGTTGTGAAGGGCATCCCTGGGTTCAGCTCTTCCAGAGCCACATCAGGGACCAGCAACACCTTCATCACTGGGAAATGAGATTTAAATTATCTTTGTACACTGTGAAATAATTTGTTGCTGCATTAAATGAAGTAGGCCTATAATCCGAATTGGCTGGTTTAGTCATTATAACTGTTAAATCTTGAGTAATGATAAATTGCTTTGTCTTGTGAAAGTAAAAACTTATGTTAATGTAAAAATATTTTGCCATGAGTTATCAATCACATTGCACTGGAGAGTGAAGAAAACTTCTCAGATGACTGTCCTTTGGAGGAAGTACTTTAATTTAATTGATGTCTTTAATTGATTTATACTTGTGCCTATGCCTATTATTTCTGACAGGAGTCCACATGTACAGAACGGCCTACAGAAGAGTCTGCACACAGCAGTGATACAGGGGTAGCCAGTGTAGAGACAACTTTTCCTTTTTATTTGTTGCATAAGGCATGTGTGGCACAAAAGACACAGGGTTAAATTCGTTCCCTATATGAGTCTTCAACAGAAAATAGAATATTTTGAAAAATTTAAAGTCAGGGGGAGAAATAGAACTTGACTAAGTTGCACTAGAAATAGAGTTGCTTCAAAATAAACTTCAGACTTAAATACACTATTTCACACAGAGTACTATTGCTGACCTTAATATCTCTTTAAAAAATATGACTGAATAACTGTCTTTTCTTTACAAAGAACTATTAAAATAAAACTCTAAGCAAATAGAGTTTTGCAAATTTGTCTTGTCTTTTATTTTAGGCTTAATTATTTTTTTTTTAATGTTTCTGATGTTGGCAGTGTTGTGTAACATGACACATGTCACAGGCCCTGTCAGGTGCAACCCTCAGGCTTTTCAGACCCTAAAATCTTCTCTTTAGTTGGCCAAAGCTCATGTCATCGTGTGCCCTTGTCCTAGAGCTGCATTGTAACTGGTCTGGGGTTTGGGTCAGGGAATGGGGTTATAAAACACCTGTCTCCATGCAGGATCCTGTTGTAATCACCTGTATAATGGAAAAATGCAGTTCTCAGCATAAGTGTATGTACCGTGAGTTTGATATTTATAATTTTCCTATCCACGTTCAAATAATTTGCATAAATGTGAATTTCTGAAAGTTCTTGAGTCATGCACAGATCCTGGCCATTTTGCTTTCACACTGATTTGTGATATGGAACATGGTCACACACCATCTAAGAGATTTTACTCAATCAACTGCCTTTTAAAAATATTGATATAATAATATAATCTGGAATATAAAAAAAATGTAATAGTAACTTTTACATTGTAACTTTTACATTACAAAAATAGTAATTTTTACACATTTACATTGTGAGCCCCCTTTCTCCTCGCAAAATCCCTTCATTGAGGGGAACGTTGACCATGCTTCAATATTTGACGTTTTAGGCGCCCTTTAGCGTCACTTACATGACGCGATCCTACGGCGTCATCTAACTGACGCTAAAGGGCGCCTAAAGCATCAGATATTGAAGCATGGTCAAATGCTTCCCAAGGCGTCAGTTAGGTGACGCCTTGGGAGTGAGAATGTGTTGGTGTATGGCACCAATCACGTAAATTAAGCCTGAGGGACTGTAAGTCATAATCGGCACGGTCATCATGATTGCATTATCTTCATTAAAAATTATAATATACCCTAAGTTGGCCAAAAAAAAAAAAAAAAACTATAGCGCTAGGTAAACTTTGCGAATGGCATGACAGAAAGCTTCTCCGCATCTCCAATAGTGTAAAGGAAGCCACTCGCAAAGATTTTTAGGGCGATCGATGCAAACATTTTTGTTGAATGAACACATTGTTGTTGAAGCCCGGCATCGAATCGAACATTAATGTGCATTTCCAACAAAATAAAGTATAAACGACACCCTCATGACGATCGTTTCACGAGAAAAACAAAAATAATCTCAGAAATTAGGCTACACTAACGAGCTGCGCTAAAGAACTTCCCGTATCAGCCGCGATCTAATCCTGTTTACATGAAATATGTCAGACAAGGCAAGGCGCATCTCAAACAAGCCTATGTCATATATTTGCATTAAAAAATGTCATAATTGAGTGAATGACACTTAAAGGAACACTCCGGCTTTTTTGGACTTTAGCATATGATTATGGTGTGAATATGTTTTTATCTTGATGCGGCGCGGACACGCTTGGAAAAAAACGAGCGCGTTGAACTTGCACCCTGCGCCCTGCTATTACTTTCCCCTTATTCTATCCTATAGTAATGCAATTATACTGTATATTATATGCTGTTGAATATAGCCTACATTTGGTTCAGCTAATAAATTACATTTAAAATATATTGATTCCTGTAATAATAATTATTTATTCATGTTCTGTCATATTTATACATCTGGATGAGTTTTTGGTTGGAATTCAATGAAACATGGTAGGGTATTACCTGGTCTCCCCTGTTTATTGTTACAGCTCATACAATAAAGCAAACACCCATGATAAACTATGCTTTTCTATCTAACGTTAGTAATTGCTGACTCTTTACTCCAACAGTGAGCGAACTCTCTGCTCCTCGTCACGGTGCGTCTCAGGTGATGATTATTGGCACGTTCTTTGTAAAGAAACAAATAAGGTTCGTACAACGACGTACTTGGAGCTGGTCTTTATACAGCCCTTTTATTTTCAAAATACAAGCATTCTTTTACACTATTATTCCAAAATACCACATCTCCCTTTCTTTGAGAACAAAGGGTAGACTACCTTTGCCTCTGCAGGTCTTAAGGGGTTTATTCTGCCCTTTTGCTGGAAGACCTGTCCCTCTCTAACAACCAGTCAATAAATCACAGATCAAGTCTCTGCGGCTTTTTAACCTCTCTCCCACATCTGGTCCGCACAGTCTCTGGACCCTCTCTGCTGGGAGATATTGTCACTGGTGGTGCTGGTTCTGGTGATGTTAGCTCTGGTGCATCTGGTGCATTTTCTTCCTTAGGTGACTTATCGACATCAACCACCCCACCGTTGGTCTGCAGTGACACCAAGTGATGCCGGTTCCTCCTCAACGTGCCCTGAGGCACCTGGACAATATACGAGCGAGGGGTGGTGTGTGCAGATATCACTGTGCCCTGAACTCTTGAATCAGTTATCCACACATCCTCTCTAGGGACTAACGGCTCCAGGTTTCTTGCTCCGTGTCTCTTATTGAAGTATTTTGCATCGTTCCTCCTCTTCTCCCTTTCTCCCACATAGCAACATTGTTTTGGCCCAGATCCGGCCCACATCTGGCACTTGAGGGATGCGGATCTGGCCCACATGCAGCAATGAATGACGGCCCTTGGGTGGCCCACTCCTGTTTGCCAGATCTGGGCCACAAGCAGGCCATAGCAATGCCACATGTCAGCTAAGAGCAAAGAAATAAACCAGAACTGGACTTTATCTGAGCCACAAAATCTGTGTATAGTCATCTCAACCTTAATAAGCCTGTTAACAAGCAGAATCACCGAAGGAAAGAAGAGAATGGAAAAAGAGACGAGCAGAACAACTACAACTGACTTTAGACACAGTCTTAGATGAAATCACCTGAAGAGAAAAGAAGACATTAAATCTCTGAAGATCTCAGCAGAGGAGGATTGAACAACTCCACAAACAGCATTACCAGATTCACTTATTACTAACCAGACTGACTTTATTTCTGTCAGACTTCTACAGAAGTTTTAATTGAGAACTAACAGAGGTTTAACTCTGTGTTTCATTTGAAGTCACCATAACATCAGAATCTCTAAAGGAGAAAATCGTAATTGGTTACCATTATGGAGATCAGTGTTTGCTTTAGTTGGGCTCTTGAGCCTAAAGACGTTTAGTTTTGAATTTGTTCGGCTATTGTACTTCTATTATAACAGCCAAATGAACGAAGAGAAAAGGTGATTTGATGATGTTTGCTGTTTAACATTGTCATTATTTCACGATCATTTGACCTGAGTAGAGCCCAATTTCTGAGATAAATTTACGTCATTGTTTATTGTTACAACACTGTCCTTGAAAATCATAATTATCTTAACTTTTACAATGTAATCCAGATAATTTCTTAAAACTTAATTTTAAAAAGACACCAAGAATCAGCCTGTGACCCTCAATAATGGTGAAAATTATAAAGCATTTTGCAGTGTATTCTGGATACCACCAATCAAACCTCATTCATTGCTCCCATCATGCATTGCTTTATGAATAACTAATGAGCTAATATTCAGAGTTAATCTTTTTGTCACCATTGTTGAGAGACATAGGATAATTCTTGATGTCTGTATGTGCCTATCTGAAATATTTTTAAGGTTGTTTTTTTGTAATTGATTTGATAATTTGGATTTAATAGAAAAGGCATATTCCACAACAACAGTCCTGCAATAATATCCATAACATATAAAGCTTAACTCTGAATTTACCCTCTCAGTGATTCAGGCCAATTATTGATTATGTTTTAACCCAATCAACACCATTAAATCACCTTTTTCTCTTTGTTCATTTGGCTGTTATAACAGAAGTACAATGGCCGAACAAATTCAAATATAAATGTCTTTAGGCTCAAGAGCCCAACTAAAGCAAACACTGATCTCCATAATGGTAACCAATTACGATTTTCTCCTTTAGAGATTCTGATGTTATGGTGACTTCAAATGAAACACAGAGTTAAACCTCTGTTAGTTCTCAATGAAAACTTCTGTAGAAGTCTGACAGAAATAAAGTCAGTCTGGTTAGTAATAAGTGAATCTGGTAATGCTGTTTGTGGAGTTGTTCAATCCTCCTCTGCTGAGATCTTCAGAGATTTAATGTCTTCTTTTCTCTTGAGGTGATTTCATCTAAGACTGTGTCTAAAGTCAGTTGTAGTTGTTCTGCTCGTCTCTTTTTCCATTCTCTTCTTTCCTTCAGTGATTCTGCTTGTTAACAGGCTTATTAAGGTTGAGATGACTCCATGTTTAATATACACAGATTTTGTGGCTCAGATAAAGTCCAGTTCTGGTTTATTTCTTTGCTCTTGGCTGACATGTGGCATTACTATGGCCTGCTTGTGGCCCAGATCTGGCAAACAGGAGTGGGCCACCCAAGGGCCGTCATTCATTGCTGCATGTGGGCCAGATCCGCATCCCACAAGTGCCAGATATTGGCCGGATCTGGGCCGAAACAATGTTGCTATGTGGGCTTTAGCCTCCAGCGCATTGTAGTCAGGCAAAACTGGAGTCAGCAGGGCTGGAAGGGCAGAAACAGTAGTGCGGAGGCGGCGCCCCATCAACAGCTCCGCTGGACTATAGCCATTCTGTAGAGGGGTTGCTCTGTAAGCCAACAAACGCTAGATATGGGTCTGATGCCTTTGTTAGTAGGTTTTCCATAGTTTGTACCGCGCGTTCCGCCTCCCCATTGCTCTGGGGAAACTTGGGGCTGCTTGTAACATGCACAAAGCCATACTCTGCTGCAAAGGCTTTAAAATTGCTACCAGAGAACTGTGGCCCATTGTCACTAAGAACTTCACAAATTCCATGACAAGAAAAAATGGATTTCAGGTGCACCACCACATCTGTAGACCTTGTGGGTGACAGCAGCTCAATTTCCACATACCTTGAGAAGTAATCTACTACGAAGTAGGTATGTCTTGCCCTTCAGCATGAATAAGTCTGCTCCCACCGTTTGCCACGGCCTATCTGGCATCTCCGTCAACATCAGCAGCTCTTTGACATTCCTTCTCTCTTGAATGCAGGTTCTACATTTCAGTACCATGTCATTCAGCTGACGGCTGAGCCCTGGCCACCATACTGTCTGTTTGGCCCGGCCCCTGCACTTTGTCACCCCGAGGTGTCCCTCATGAAGTCTCCGGAGCACATCAGCCAATTTTCGGCTTTAGCACATCTTCGGCTTCATCACCCATACAATACACTAACGTGTTTACCTGGTTTTTTTCCGACATTGCGTTTAGATTGCTTGCGAGCCGGAAACGGTCAAATCTCCTAATCCAGCGCTCCCATTCTTGAGGCTTGGTAAAATCGAATGGCTCCGCTCACAACTCGCCCACTTCTGACACCATCACGTTCTTTGTAAAGAAACAAATAAGGTTCGTACAACGACGTACTTGGAGCTGGTCTTTATTTAGCCATAAGCACATAACATCCGGCGAGCCCCGGAACAGCCCTTTTATTTTCAAAATACAAGCATTCTTTTACACTATTATTCCAAAATACCACAGTTATCACTCTGCCCAAGTAGCAGTGCTTCACCTTCAGAAAATATAGTATTTATTCGGTTAAAAGATGCCTGTGTCTCATATGGCCTTGATATTTGTACAGTCTGTGACTATACAAACCACAACATGTAAATAGGAAAATGTTTGCGTTTTTTTGTCACTCATTTGGATTAGTATGAAAGCTGCAACCATTCACATCCAGTCTTTGTGCTAAGCTAGGCTAGCGGTGGGTGCGTCAAACAGACTTATAGCACGCATGGAGATGAAAAAGGTATGTATGGACTTATCTAACTCTGGGGGATAAGGTGAATAGGCTCCTCCTCCTCCTCGTTGCCCACCTCGCATACGCCCTCGTCCTCTCACAAGGTTTCTTCTATCCATTCTCAGACTTTCTCCTTTCTACCTTCAACAACCTCTCAGTTCAGTTTGCTCTCTGAACTGGCTAATATTGGTTGTGTCACATCATTTGAAACAGGTTGAATCAGTTTTGAGTGGTTGTGTTCAATCAAATGATATGTGTTCTCTATTTGTATTTGATTGTTGCCACTTGTGTTTACCAGTATGGATGACATGTGCATTAGAGTGCAGAATGTGTTTTGAGAATGAGAATGTGTTCAGAGTTTTGCTGGAAAGTCTAAGTGAGATCTGCAAATTGTGTTTTACCATGAGAAATTGTTTACAGTATTGACAACAGACTTCACAATTAGCTAAATGAGTTCAGGCAACTGAGAACTTTGTTCAGCCAATGGATTTTGAGAAAAACTGTAACTCTCAGTTAAATTATAGTCTAGGACTTCAAGAAATAATTTACTTCAAAATGAAAATTCTGTCATTGTTTACTCACCCTCAAGTTGTTTAAAACCTGTATGAATTTCTTTCTTCTACTGAACAAAATATAAGATATTTTAAAGAATGTCGGTAACCAGATATTGGATGTAGGCTACCCCATTGACTTCCATTGTATTGTTTTTCCTACTATGGAAGTCAATTGGATAACAACTGTTTGGTTAGCCTACAGATTCTTTAAAATATCTAATTTTGTGTGAGCAGAAGAAAGAAATTCATACAGGTTTGAAACAACTTTAGCATGAGTAAAAAACAGAATTTTCATTTTGAAGTGAAAAAGGCCTATTCCTTTAAACCTTGAATGTGAAAACAGGGGTAGGCCTATCTGTAACAAATTTCCCTCTCTAATTCCTAAGGCATAACTCCTTTAGCCAACTCTTTCCTCATTAAATAATTTGCTCATTAATATTAAGGTTTTGTAGGAAGGTCAGGTAGCAACTTGAGCATGCCGAGTTAATATTCATGAGGTAAAACTTCTCCATAGTACGGTTCGTAAATTCGCTTTTCCTTGAAGGAAAGTCTCGCGATAGGCGCTTACTGGTACGGCCGCCATATTGTGTGACACTATTTTGATTCTTATCTGTTGGAAGTGCGAAAGGAAGAGAGAAAATAAGGGGGAGCAGAGGGGGAAAAGCAGAAGAGCTGTCAAAAGAATCTCGAGTCTGTGAAACAGCGGGCAGCGGAGGCGGTGGTGTTTTTTCTCCCCTCATCGCTGTCTTTAGCGGAGTTGGGCCTGGGTTCATCAGCCCGGCCCAGTGCAGTTCCGCGGCGGCGTCTCGGCCCGGGGAGCGGCGGCTGACACGGTGAGAAAAACTATTGAGAACAGGCCTTTCAGTGTTTATGGAGTCGAGGGAAACGCCAAACAACTATATCGAAAGTCGTTTTTTGTGCTTTCATGATGTCGCTCTGACTGTAAGCGCACACCCTCAGTCGCCTTAAACAAGGCTCAAAACGCGATGAAAAAGCTGTAAAGCTTCAGCCTGTCGCGTTCCTGCATCCGGTCTCTCTGTTCGGGTTGATTCGCTCGTTCGCTGTATTTTGATTTCACTCCAGTTTGTTGATGTTTAACGTTACTGAAGTTTCAGAACTTTCTGTGTAGTTTAGAGTGAACCTTCCAGGTCAGAAGACTTCTGAAATGTAGCTTGCATTAACATAAGACTAAAATCCTGGGTGTTTTCCTCTTTCAACAATAAATAGATTAATGTTTAAGTGATTAATCGATGGTCAGGTGGGTCAAACGTGGAAGTTAAATTATTTTATTTAACAGTTGGCTTATAAAGGAAACAAAACTATGGTGACCATCAGGCCTTCAAAGCAAATGAATGCTCTGCTTAATCTATCATGAATAGCTGAAGAAGAATGTTGAAAGTAGGCTAAATCCCAGGGTCAGTTTTCTTTTTACCAAGTTTCTTGGCTATAAAGTTTAACATAATAAATGAACCATATTTCATTAGCAAGTAGCTGAAGGCACTTTCACTGATCCAAAAAGTGTTATAAGTCTTTACATAAATACTGGTAGGACCTTTAGAAGGTTACCCACAATTGAAAATTATTGCTTAATTATCTCTCCTTCAAACAATCCTAGGCGTCATTCTGGATTACTGAGGAAAAGGACGCAGAAGAAGAAAGTTTAACACTTCAATTTAAACAAAAATTCTAAAGTCACATTTGCTTATGGTTTAACTGAATCATCAAAGGACAGCAGCAAGTAGTATTGCAAGGTTTGTGTAGTAGCCTATTGGTTTACCATTTCACTGATTTTATTCATTGAGGAATACTGAATCTTTTTGTTCAAGTTAGGAGCAAATTTAGTCTGGAACTACAATAAGCATCATGTTCTTACACAGCACACCCCATGATTCTACACTGACTCGCGCTTTTTCTCAGAATGTTTTTTCACATAATTGTCTGTCAATAAATGGGAAAACAAAGTAACTTCCATTATTTTGTTGAAAAAGTAACATATATTTTGTTTTAAATTTAAAAGTAATGCGTTACTTTACTAGTTGCTTGAGAAAGCAATCTGATTACGTAACTTGAGTTACTTGGAATGTGTTACCCCACACTGCACACAACTGGAGTTCAATGAAAAAAAAAAAACAATATACTGGCTCTTCCAAGCTTTATAATGAGAGCGAATAGAGATTTTGAAACTCTAAAATGCACATCCATCCATCATAAAAGTAATTCATATGACCCATGTTTATGGGGTTAGTAAAGGCATTCTGAAGCTAAGCCCACATTTTTGTCAGAAAAAAAAATATCTAAATGTATAACTTAATAAACTATTAATCACAGTCTTCTGGTAATGGCTGTAGACAAGCTCTGGCGAAAGAGTGACCTCTGACCCGGTTTCACTGTATTGTGTATTCCCATTACTGCTCTAAGATGTTTTTTTGTTGTTGTTGTTTTTTTTTTTTAAATGTCTGAATAAAAAACATAGTCAGAATATAAACGCTTAGGTGTACCGTAGTGATTCAGGATAAGACAAAAACACGTTTTTTGGAAAATGCATTCATGATGTATTCGCTCATGTAAATATTCAACTTAAAGTTAAGGACTGCAGCTTTAAGTGATCCAGGCCCCAACCCTCACAATTATATTATTAATTTTATAAATGTTTATATTAAATTAATCCATAATAATGTTAAACATGTGGATTGCTTCTGATAAATTAAAATAATTATATATATATATATATATATATATATATGAAATTATATTATTTTATATTTAAAATAATTATATATATTTTAAATCATTTAATTATATTAAACCATTGAGTGTTTATTTTGGTGTAAGGCCACAGGGAGACCCAGGGAGATGTTTCTTTTTGTTAAAAACAAAGTGGTGTATTTTAATCACTGGCATCGACGAAAAAAATTCATAAAAGGCAAACACAACAATACTTTTTCATATAGCATTAGTAAATGATGAATTTTCATTTTCAGGTGAACTATCCCTTTAATCATGGCATAATCAAGCCATAAGTATGATCATGGTTATTTTAGACTAAGTAAGAGATAGTCTTTGAAAACATATTGTAATCAGCAAGGAGGACACTGAGGCTTTTCATCTTCAAACAGAACGATTCCCAACACATGCTGTAGAGGGAACTTGAAAGTGGCTCAAAACAAAAGGAAGTGTGCCTTGGTCCCATGCTGGAAGTGGAACATTTTGAGTCACTCTCTTATGTTTAAATCTTTGTTAATTTCCTTCAACATAGCTTTGACTTTAGCAGAGGTTTCTTGCTTTGCGCTTACAAGAACTTGCTTGTAGGTTGTATCAGTTAAGTAGCAAGAGATGCCAGTGAAGTTGGGGTGTTGCAATATACCGGTATTGATGATAACCGGGATATTAAAAATATTGACTAAATTTATTGGATTGCATGAAAGATGCTTAGTAGTCAACTGCCGCCCATACATAGACAAAACGCAACTTAAATGTCCCAGGCCTGGTCTTCTCTTGTCTTCCACTGTCACTCCTCCTCTTATCCTTCAGAGCTCCCGGGACTCCAGACTGGAGTAGCGCGCAGTGACGTTCATTTATTAACACTCATTCATTAACACTCCTTCATTAACAGTCCTTCATTGACACTCACGCCACCGGCTGCGCCCTGCTCTTCATCACAGTAACGTTAAAACGACAGTAATTTGAACGAAAAAATCGTGTGTATTTTATTTTCTCTGTACTCGACTTGTTTTATGTTTTGGGAATTCAGTTTTTTTTTTTACCCATTACTGTTATTTTTGTTAAAATAATGTCCTTTTAATGTTAGTGATTAAAATGTACACAAATAAAATAGGAGTGTCCTTAAAATTATTGAGTTAACAACACAGACATAAACTCTTAATTTTCAGGACAAATACTGCATGATGCAACATAACACTGCACTTTAAGTACTTCAAGTAACAACAAAATATGGTTATGATGAGCTTTAAACTGTCCAGTAAAATAAGCAACATGAAATCACCGTGTGTAGCGCTGCGCAAGTGCACATTTAAAAGCTCATGTTACAAAGGGAAGACAATTCAGACGGCGTGCGATCGGCAATTCGATTCTCATTTGTGCTTGATTGGTTAAAAATGTCAAATTGTATGTCATGGTGAGTATTCTTGAAGGGTTAGTTCACCCAAAAAATGAAAATGCTGTCAGTTATTACTCTCCCTCATGTTGTTCAACCCTGTAAGACTTTTGAAAACAAATTAAGATATTTTTGATTAATATCTGAGAGTTTCCTTTATAGGCTTCTAGGCAATTTCATTCTGCCGGTCCAGAAAAGTTAAAAACATTGTGTGCAACACCCCCTGAAAAAAAAAAAAAATTACTACTTTATTCATCTAGGGCTAGGCTATTCATTTTCTTCCATGTGGGCCTCTGACGTGAGTTCACGAGAGACACGATGCATGCGTGAGAACTGAGAAGATGTCTCAGAATCTTTTCTGACTGAGAATCTTTTCATCTTACTGCTGGAGCTGCCAGTTTGCTAAGTTTCAAATGATTATTAAACAGCAAGCACAAACTATGTTAGAGCAGCAGCCTTTCCGACACACTCAGTGTCTGAATTCACTCACTCGTTTTCATTCTCTCTATCAAGTGGACTATATTAGTGGAGTGATGTAGGGAATAGTGAATGAGGGAATAGGGAGTGATTTCAAACACAGCCTTGAATTGGGATTGGCTGATGTGGGAGAGATACAAAATGTGCAATGGTGGGTGTTTCCTAAGCACTGACGTGATGAATAGAATAGCCTAAATTAGGGTTGCATGGTTTAGGGACAAATCTACGTAATTGGGATTAAAAAAAAACATTACTATTGCAATAACATTATTATTATTAAAAATAAAGAAAAAAATACAGTAATTAAAAATAAATATAACAATATTATAATAAGAAAATAATAATATTTATATTTTACAGAACTTATAACTGCAGGCAGCCTATGACTATAAATTATTAGAAAGGGTTAAGGATATATTATATAATATGATATTATTATTGTAAAAGTCTTCTTAATTTCTTAATTTTTTATCTGCTGTGTTTCACGTCAGAATGTGCACCATTATCCGCTGTGTTCGACGTCAGAGTGTGTGCCGTTATCCGCTGTGTTTGACTTCAGAGTGTGTGCCGTTATCCGCTGTGTTTGACGTCAGAGTGTGCGCCGTTATCCGCTGTGTTTGACGTCAGAGTGTGAGCCGTTATCCGCTGTGTTTGACTTCAGAGTGTGTGCCGTTATCCGCTGTGTTTGACGTCAGAGTGTGTGCCGTTATCCGCTGTGTTTGACTTCAGATTGTGAGCCGTTATCCACTGTGTTTGACTTCAGAGTGTGTGCCGTTATCCGCTGTGTTTGACGTCAGAGTGTGCGCCGTTATCCGCTGTGTTTGACGTCAGATTGTGCGGTGTTATCCGCTGTGTTCGACGTCAGAGTGTGTGCCGTTATCCGCTGTGTTTGACGTCAGAGTGTGCGCCTTTATGCGCTGTGTTTGACGTCAGAGTGTGCGCCGTTATCCGCTGTGTTTGACGTCAGAGTGTGCGCCGTTATCCGCTGTGTTTGACGTCAGAGTGTGCGCCGTTATCCGCTGTGTTTGACGTCAGAGTGTGCGCCGTTATCCGCTGTGTTTGACGTCAGAGTGTGCGCCGTTATCCGCTGTGTTTGACGTCAGAGTGTGCGCCGTTATCCGCTGTGTTTGACGTCAGAGTGTGCGCCGTTATCCGCTGTGTTTGACGTCAGGGTGTGCGCCGTTATCCGCTGTGTTCGATGTCAGCGTGTGTGCCGTTTAGGGTTGGGAATCGTGAGAAATTTTCCGGTTCCGGTTCCGATTCCGGTTCCGCCAAACGATTCCGGTTCCGGTTCCGGTTCCCATTCAATTAAAAATATTAGTAAGAGAAAAATCCACAATCCTTTTTGTGTTTATTTCTTATAGTACATGACAAATTAGTTTAACAGACTGGTAATGTAAACAAACTCAAAATATTATTAAGCAATCTTTGCAAAAAAAAAAAAAAAATTATATATAAAGGAAATTAAAAAATTCTGCATTCTCTATAATAATTTAGACCTCTCCTTTATTGTATCTCCAACAGTGAAGAATACCCTCTCAGAAGGAATAGTATATGCTTTAACACACATATGTGTGTAGAACAGATTATTTTTTAAAACGGTTTGAATGATTGATTCATAAAGACTTTACTTATTTCATTACTGGATAAATCGGCGCTCTAGCAGTTAATAAACAGAACTGCATGCGTCTTGCGGAAGAACATAGTTGCCGGAGCTACTTCTCTCTGTTTATGTCCATGACGAGTCACGCAGGCATTGGGCTACTCCGCAGCAGCTGCGATCCGCCGGCCAGTCTAAAGAAGTCCGAGTATTAACGCTTATTATAGGCTTTACGTAGTGATTCAAGATAAGACAAAAACACGGTTTGAAAAAAAAACATTATGATGCACTCGCTCATTGTATATATTTTGTAAATTCTGAACACAAAAAATATACGGACTGCATCTGTTTTGACCACTACCGTCAATGTTTACTCAAACTATAATCTCACTAATTCTGTAACGGAAATCATTTGAATATGTGAAACAAATAAATATTGAGACTGTGTGATTGTAAAGCAGTTTCATATCGACAACTGCTCTCTCTCTCTCTCTCAGCGCAAACAGATTTGAATGTAGGCTAGAGAGTGACTCGGCGGTCGGCGCGCGCAGCGTGCGTGTGTCTGTGTGTGACAAATGCAGCGCGTGTGAGAGCAAATCGCAACTTCAGTGGTGAAGTTTTTGTCATTTAGGAATAAGACGGCGTCTTCTACTCCCAGCACTTCGCCCACATGATGATATCGCATCGGCATCAGAACCGTTTTCGGAACCGAAACTTAGGAATTTTGCACGGTTCCGGTATTTTTTCAAAAACACAACCGGTTCTGGAAAAGAACCGGTTCTCGGTTCCCAACCCTAGTGCCGTTATCCGCTGTGTTCGACGTCAGAGTGTGCGCCGTTATCCGCTGTGTTTGACGTCAGAGTGTGCGCCGTTATCCGCTGTGTTTGACGTCAGAGTGTGCGCCGTTATCCGCTGTGTTTGACGTCAGAGTGTGTGTCGTTATCCGCTGTGTTTGACGTCAGAGTGTGTGTCGTTATCCGCTGTGTTTGACTTCAGAGTGTGCGCCGTTATCCGCTGTGTTTGACTTCAGAGTGTGTGTCGTTATGCGCTGTGTTTGACGTCAGAGTGTGCGCCGTTATCCGCTGTGTTTGACGTCAGAGTGTGTGCCGTTATCCGCTGTGTTTGACGTCAGAGTGTGCGGCGTTATCCGCTGTGTTTGACGTCAGAGTGTGCGCCTTTATGCGCTGTGTTTGACGTCAGAGTGTGCGCCGTTATCCGCTGTGTTTGACGTCAGAGTGTGCGCCGTTATGCGCTGTGTTTGACGTCAGAGTGTGCGCCGTTATCCGCTGTGTTTGACGTCAGAGTGTGCGCCGTTATCCGCTGTGTTTGACGTCAGAGTGTGCGCCGTTATCCGCTGTGTTCGATGTCAGCGTGTGTGCCGTTATCCGCTGTGTTTGACGTCAGAGTGTGCGCCGTTATCCGCTGTGTTTGACGTCAGAGTGTGTGCCGCTATCCGCTGTGTTTGACGTCAGAGTGTGCGCCGTTATCCGCTGTGTTTGACGTCAGAGTGTGCGCCGTTATCCGCTGTGTTTGACGTCATTGTGTGCGCTGTTATCCGCTGTGTTTGACGTCAGATTGTGCGCCGCTATACGCTTTGTTTGACGTCATTGTGTCCACTGTTATCTATATATAATGTAATAGCCACTGAACGTGTCATGTAAATATATAGAGGGGTTGAATTTCCAACTATAGTGAGTGGCAAGTTTCAAATTATTCACCAATGAGCGGGGCGCATGGTCGGAAATTAAGATGGTAAGTAAGTTGAGCTTATTACTTTCGAAAAAGTCTAGAGTCAACCAGCATATAATCAGTTCTTGTGAAACTGCCATGCACGGTCGAGAAAAAAAAGGAAATTTCCTTTCTAAGGGGTGCTGGTGCCTCTATGTCAACCAGGTCCAGAAATTTGGCAAGGCTATTGAGAACAGGGGCAGATTTCAATAACATGGCCATGGATGAGGAGGACCCATCCAATAGCAGATTGAAATAGCAATTAAAGTCGCTGCCTATGGTTATGTTGCAATCATGTATTCTGTGAAAAGGTTGAATGTTTTATTGAAAAAATTGGGGTTATCAAAATTTTGGGCGTAGATGTTTAAGAGAACTAAAGGGACTGAGTAGCCTGGATGCCAGCCCGAACTCCGCCCACAACATTTTTTGGTGGGGATGTTCGGTCTGGATTCGATCCATTGAGGAGTAATTATGATCAGACAAGAAACGTTCGGGCCAATCAAATTGCCAGTGTGGGCTTTATACGATGATTGACAGATGATCTGCAAGTTATCAAAGCTCGCTTAACTGTTTTCCCTCAAAGATGACTGCAGCTGGAGAATTGAGATGTATAGATTCCGCTGTCGCGTCTGTTGTAAAATAAATCGACAGCGCATTCATTTTAATAGACGAACAGAGAACTGCAATCAAGGCATTTGTCGATCGGAAAGATATTTTTGGCGTCCTTCGTACATGATTCGGGAAAAGTGTAACTTATCAGCTGGCTCTGACGGTCGCTAAGAAGATGGGACGTAATGAAAAGCTTGTGGTCGTTGTTGTTTCTCCTTTGGTCGTACTCATGGAGAAGTAAGTAAAAGAAGCAATGCTTGTTATTTAACTTCTAAAATAAGTAAGTTCTGTAGTTGAAATTTGCACTATGCAAAGGAGTTGACTTACTGCGTTGCTCTGATTCGTTGTAGGTCTTCCGACTATCCAATTGAGTGCAGACGTTTTTTTAAGACACGCCTCATAATCAAAGTCCTACGGAGCGGTTTCAGACACATATTCTCACTAGAATATGAGTATGATGAAGTCAGGCTAGGGACTGAGTTGACCGTACCCGTGACAAGTATGAACCTCCCACCTGGATTTGTAGTCTGTGATTTGAATAGAAATGGGATGGTTCTGCGAACAATAATGGCAACCCCCCTCAACTTCGATTTCGACAGATTAGAAATGGACTTAAATGAGCTCTTTGCTATAATAACTTGTAGAGCAAATCTAAAGGCCGGAAGTTGTCTGGGTTTTCCCAGGCTAGTTTCTGGCAATACAAATTGTAGCTTAGCATCATGTGTTGTAGTGTTACAAAAACTGTCCTCTGCGTTAGGGATCGACCTATGGATTTTTTAGTGCCGATACCGTTTTTTTTAGGGATGCACCGAATATTCGGCCACCGAAAATTTTCGTCCGAAAGACTTTTATTACCGAAACAATACGGCCGAAATGTTGTGATGGCGCAAACAGAAACCGCGACCTGCACGTGCTTGTCTGAAGCAACATGTCTGCGGTGTAGACGTATTTTAGTGAATCTGAACCCGCGAGGAGACGGAAGCCTTGTTTATCCACCTATATCTGCTCTAAACAATGCGCGCCGCCATGACGACGACTCCAGATGCTAGCGGGTCAAGTATAAACTGTGGAGACTCGCGCTGTCTGTGGAGACTCGCGCTGCGGAGGCAGGCGAAAGTATGCGTGAGTCTCCACAGACAGCACGCGCACCGCTCCAAACAGTCGAGGCGTTTATACTGGACCCGCTCGCCATTGTACTATTCCTTGAAACGACAGAGGACGACTCAAGTAACTGTCCTCTAACCATTAGGAATCGGTGAGAAGAAAAAAGATACATTTTTTAGTATACCACCACCAATACAAAAATAATCATGTAATACCCAGTAAACCCTGAGATTATTACTTGTGACATTACAAAAAAATATATATGGGAACATGTATAGAACTAAATGAATGCTCTCTTAAATATTTTCTACATTCACTAAACATGTTTCATGGACATTTGTATTAATCATGAACCTTTGTTCATTTAAAAAGGCTTTTTATGCTATTGTATGCTAAATTTTTAACATGTAAGAAACTAATTTAGACGTGCAAAGGGTGCTGGTGTGAGAAGTTAGCGCTCGGCTTTGTTTTTATGAGAGAACATTTAATTTTAAAACCTTTCTGCAGGCCATTAGATTATTATTTAATGTACACATGAGTGGGGTCAAAAACATTTTAGTTTGAATTTTATTTTATACTGTGCATTGTGCTAAATAAATATTTGCATAATTTGTAATTGATTTATTCTTTGAAAATTGTATATTAATTTATGCAATTGCAATGCCTTGATTTTAGTAACGTTTGTACACAGTCATAGCCATAAATGCAATGATACTAATAATTGCCATAATTTCTTTCGGTGTTTCGGTTTTCGGCCTTGGCTTCCTCTTTTTCGGTTTTCGGTTTCCGGTTTCGGCCAAGAATTTTCATTTCGGTGCATCCCTAGTTTTTTTTCCCCATCAGCCTTAGCCGATGACCGATACGGGCTGCCGATTTTCTTGAGCCGATATTTGGGGCCGATACGTTTTGCTCCCTCAATTTACAGCATAAAAATGACATGATGTTAACAAATGTTACAGGTCTAAATTTAATAATAGTAATATTTATTTAACTTAAAAAATATATATTTAACAAATATTAAAAACATGAGGTAGAACAAAAAAAAAGTTCAGTGCTGAAAATAACTATTTAAGCATAAATGAAATAATTACACTATTGCACACAGTAGCAACCAGCCTAATAAAGTGCACAGTGCACATTGTACTTCATTTTAAAAGAAACGAACTATGTACTGCAATGGTTTAAATTGTTCCACATAAAATAAAATGAGCCAACATGACATCATGACTTTTGCGTTTTACTTTTACTTTCAAGTTAAGTGGCGTGTTATCTATACACATTTTCAGCTATCCGTGTGTATGCGTGTATGTCTACGCCGTTAAACGTCCGAGTGATTCCACGTACATGTACACCCTTTTAGGGATGAACGATTATGGAAAATAATCTAATTGCGATTTTTTTTTTTTTTTTTTTTTTTTTTTTTTTTTTTTTTTTTTTAACCAATATTGCGATTGTGATTTAAAAAAAAAAGTTCTTTACCTTCTGTAGACAAGCAATAAATCATTGTAGAGTAGGGATGGGATCTTTAGGCAGCTCATGATCCGATCTACTTTTTTTATTAATTAATCTTAATAACACTTAATGTATTTAATTACTTGTGTAAAAATCATACTTTAAAAAATAATTAAAAAAAAAACATTTAATTAAACCAATGTTAAGAATTTTAAATAGGCTTTATAAAATAATATATCTTCAAAATATAAAAGCTGGAAATTAAAGAGAAACAAAAAAAGCATTACAAGCAATAAAGAGAGTGGTCTCAGTATTTAAAAGTAGGCTGTCTGAATGTTTTTCATTCAAGAGCTGGAGTGATTTTTTCCCCCCATAGTTTAGATACGATAAGCTGCATTCACACTAATGCACATATCTCTTGAAATTGTATATGTGGTTTGTCCTGTTGGTTTAAGAACTGACCGTGTTTACATTAATTTCGCGTCAAAAAGCATTTTGACATGCACGTTTATGCTCATTTAACCAATGAGTCGCTCACGGCCGCATGCATGAGCTCTCTTCAGCGCGCGTTAGTATTTTAAAATGAAAGCAGCCTTCTCAGTGATTTTCATAGTTTTAATATATAACGTTAAGCCAACTGCATTCCAAAAGACATAAATAATGCCTCTGTGAAGCATTTGTAAGGAAAATTTCCGCGGGAGAGAACGCGCACTGCAAGAGAATAGCATCAAGCAAAGCGGCAAAACGGTGCAATGAAGCCTGCGAATGTCCTTGTAATTCGGTTCAACCCCGAAATAATGTTACTATGTTGCGGAAGCTTCGAGCGGTGTCGTGTGTGAGTGAGTGAGAGAATAGAAGCAAGGAGAACACGGTTCGTTTCTGAAGCACGCGCAGCGTCATCACGCTAGGGCTGTCGCGGTTATGGAATTTCCCTTGCGGTAATGTTGAGTGGCTCAATAGCGCGATATGCGGTATTACCGCCATTTATTTATTTATTTAATTTATAAGTATTTGTTGCTATATAAATAAAGTGTACGATGTGGACAAAAACAGGGTCATTTAACCAATAACCGAAACTAAACAGCGTCTATATGCGCATTGAAAGCATGATTGAAAGGCTTTCACTCAGCGCGCATATTGTTATGACAACGGACTTTGAACCGTTCATTCAACGAACACGTTCAAAGAAGCTGATTCGTTAAAAGAGATGTAATGAAACAAGATGTTAATTATTTTTAACTTTGAGTTCCACTTTTCAAGGCTCAGCTGATCAGCAATGCGTCGCATGGGTAACGCGGAAGCTGATGCTTCACTTATTAGAGACCAATATGGCATTGATTCAATGCGTGACTCTGTGATATTATTTTCTGCGGCTTCCTCGCGCTGTGGGATGCTGACCAGCGCTGCTGCTGACGCGCATTTGTGGAAAATACCCGTGACGTGAAGCTTAAAATGATGATACGACAAATATTTCGCTTTCCTTTGACACGGCAACCTTTTCACGACTTCAAAGACAGACGCAGGTAATCGCACGCGCTCTGCAGATCTCTCTCATTCACTGTCTGTGTGAAGCCTCTGTAGGCTACACATCACCAAGATAAGCAGTCTTGTTGTTATCAATCATTATGAACTTGTTTAGCGTTCAATACACATGCATGAAGTTCAAAACAAGAAGAAGCCTTATAAAAAAAAAAAAGTGAATATCGCGGTTGCTGCGGTTACGTGCAATCCTCTGCGGTTGACTTGTCAGAAGCGCGGTACTGCAATATTGCGGTTATCGCGACAGCCCTACATCACGCATCTGTGTTTAAAAGCTCAGACTCGATTCTGAAATTCTCTGAGTGTGAATCGATCCAGGATTGTTGGGGAGAGAATAAATAACACAATATCACATACATTAAAAATAAACTGTTCTTTTCTGAACGCCAGACCGCGTAGAGTGGCAAGTTGATGCTTGATCTTGCAGACTGCTCCTGCGTGTCACGTGCCCAGTGTAATCGCAGCTCTTGCGATTACAAAATCGCGTTTCATCATATCGCGATTTTATCGCAAATGCAATTAATAGTTCAGCCCTACACCCTTTTAAATGTCCGAGCGAAACTAAGCAAAATGTAGATCTACATCTGGGGAGCGATATTTTTTTTCCTAGGATGGTAGTGGAAGACTCATAAATGCTATTAACCCCACTGACGGGTAGGCTGAAAAGCGATTATGCGTGTTGATAGGACGCCAAAAATAGAAATACGAATTGGCGTATCATACTGTACATACGCAATTTCATGAGATGAGCATGTCTAGTCTCTAATATCACTGCGAGGGAGACACACACCACATGCGTCCAAACCTCTCCCACAACAACGTTGGCATTACTTAATCCTATGACCAGTGTTCGTTACAGCACCCCTATGCATACTAGGGCTGTCAAAATTGCTCAAATGGTGCATATTCCCTAAAAAAACCCATATTGAACATCTCGTTACGCATTTTGTCATTGATGCGCATTACGTCAATAACAGGACAAATGAATACAAAGACACATAACTACTAGTATTAACTAGTTTATTTGAGTTTAAACGTATTCGACAACGTATTAAAAAACAAGTAAATCAACTAATGGCCAAGACCGAAGAGCTCACTCTGTCTCGACCGGACCCACAGGCACTCTTTCTCTCTCTCTCACCCTCACGCTCTCTGTGCGTCAGTTAATTGAACAACAACAAACAAATGTCGAGTGCTGATCAAGAGTTTTGTGCAAGCAATTTAAAGTTGCGAGTCGCGACTGTTGTCCCAAATATAGCAGGCTTCATTCAGTGATTGAAACAAATACATTAACTGGAGTTTCACAGAACCGACATTGAGCAAGCTGTGCTGTGGTAACGTTAGTCTGCTACCGAGGCGTTTTTCCACATTCAAATATTAATTTTCACCTTCAAAATTCAGTTTCTTTTAACTATTCGAATATATATTCGAATTTAGAATATTCATTGATAGCCCTAATGCATACTGAACGGATAGTCGACACCTTAGCTATTTGCAGCCCTAATAATACAAACAGTTTTATAGACGAGGCATTCGCGTTTTCCATTTGGACCCACAAACTTGCTTCGCTAAATAGTTGCAAGCACAAAACAGTTATAGAGCAACGTGTTTCCATTTTCAAAGTGTTTGGCAATATTTTAGCAGTCAAACAGTTAAAAGATGCTTTAAAAGTAGGGATGGGCATTTGATTAAATTGTCTTAGTCGATCGTCGGAAGAATTAACGATCGACTATTGATTAATCATTAATATTTTTATATTCCAATGTATTATTTATTTCACTTTTTTTAAATTAAAAACTGCAATGAAAATACAAAAATACAGCGTGTTTTTCCTCGATTAGATCTTTATTACAAGATGATCAACTTGTGGCAGTTAAACTGGGCGTTCGGTTAGGCTAAATTTGAAGATACGCGCGGCGGCGCTCTAACACAACTGAACCTGCAGCTGCGAGTTGGCCCTCGTGAGACCCTCAATTGTTCCAAAATAATAAATAATAATAAAAATAACTTAACCAAAAACATAATAACATTTAGATCTGACAGGTTTTGTCAAAATGTAACTCACAGGTACCTCTGCGCTAACATGACCAGCCCGGGAAACACGTTCACTTTCCATTCACACTACGCAACGCAGCAGCATTAGTTTAATGATAATCGATAACAAATTAATGTGATCGATGAAATTCTTAATTATCAATAATCCATCGTCGATTAATCATGCCCATCCCTATTTTTGAAAGTTTAAAAGTTACCATTATCTTGAAGAGCAGGTTGCACTCTGCTAGTGGGGGAGGGCGGGGCACGTGAACTGCAGCGTTTCCAGCAGATCGGCCTGTGGATGTCTGTCTATAAATAATGGCGGGAAAAAAAACTATGGGCGAACGTAGCAGCCATGTATTGGCCGATTCCGATACACGTAAAAATTGCAAATATCGATATATATCGATAGGCCGGCTGATATATCGGTCGATCATTACCAGTGGTGGAATGTAACGAAGTACAAATACTTCGTTACTTTACTTAAGTACATTTTTCACGTATCTTTACTTTACTTAAGTAGAATAAATAGTGCATACTTTTTACTTTTACTTCGTTACATTTTGCAGCAATTATTATACTTTCAACTCCACTACATTTCTAAAACTTCTGTTACTTTTTCATTACATTTTCTGATCAGTTTTTCCCCTGCCAAAACGTAATCTGACCATCCGTTCGTTTGCACGTTTGTCTCACCAGTGACGTTTGGTTGCCATAGATACATCAACTAAATGCGTCTCGGACGCAGTGTGTTTATCGTGCAATTTATACGCGAAAATTTGTTTGTACGTGCATAGGAAACGCACCGTGTGTAATATACGTTTGATTAGGATTATGGCAAGCCAAGAGGTTCAGAATTACACCATAAATGAATCGCGTTTACTGCCAAACATAGTTATTAACATATAGTAAGGATAAGCATGATGTGTATATTGCCCAACTGCAAGCTTGTTTCAGAAATGATGACAACATTTTTTTCCCCATCATTATTGAACATCATTATAGGAGTATTAGGTTGAATGAGTTAGAATTAAATGTTTTATTAATCATTAGAAAATCGACATTAAGAGAATAAATTGTTATGCAAGTACTTTCACTTTTAATACTTAAAGTACATTTAAAATCAGGTACTTTTTACTTAAGTATGGTTGCCATTGTGTTACTTCTACTTTTACTAAAGTAAATATTTATCTGGTTATTTGTACTTTTACTTAAGTACTGAGATTCAGTACTTCCTCCACCACTGATCATTACTCTGCGTAATGTCCTCACAGTGTGTTTGATCGGTTTGCCAAAGCCTGAAGCTTCTGGTGCCTGGTTGTTTATTTTTGCCAGTTTAGAGTTGGTAAAGTTTATGAAATCATAGTGTACTAGGGAGTTTAGGAATACAGTTGGACTGAAGCAATGTGTCAATTTTGTATAAACACCTTAGTCCAGACGCGGATAGTGTAGTTGTAGCTTGGCTATGTCCAGTACAGACATTATCTGACCACAGTTGGTCTCCCTGCCAGGTGCTTGCTTCGAAAGACAGATGTGATGTAGAAAACTCAACTACGTAACCCTGCTGTAGCTTGATACCTGTGCATGTAAATGTACTTACTGTGGCTGTACAGCAGTGAGGGTCCAGACTTTAACTGACTACACCATGACAGCCAAATATAGAGACTAGAGGTGGACAGCTCATACCACACAGCATTACTTTACACCCTCCATGGTGTAAGTCAGATATAGCTGCTCATGCAGTAAATGCAATCAGAGCTCTTTGTGCTAAAGCTACATTATAATACATCATACTTAATGCTGTCTTCTTGTAGAGGTGAAAACTGGACCCGAACCCGGCGGGAAGACACAAACACGACTGGACCCGATTTTCACAAATTATTTAATAAGTTGCGAAAAATAAACCTTTTTGTCTTGCCTAATTTTAGTAGCCATCGTCTCACTTCCTTGTAACGTTACCTGACTGTGATGCATTACAATCCACCGACAAGAAATGTTATTTCTCTCGTTATTCCAAACTTAATTCAGTCATTATTTCAGCTTTAAAAGTCCACTTGATGTCACGGTGATGGATGACAAATGCAACTTTGCACTTGTACATTCTGACTCGAATTAACTCGCATAACTGTTTGCCCTTTTGAAGTATAATAACGATTGCTCATTCAGTGCCATGGCCGCTGACGTTATTTATTTGCTATCATATCTGTGCTCTCTGCTCTGCATTGAGTCTGAATCTGACCACCAAAACTTTAAGATTAAGCAAGACGGTTCAGTTATATTATTATAAAAACGGGAGAAAATGTAAAGCGCGGTTTGGCGGAAGCTCTGGTTACCATAGAAATATGACACGCGCTAGCTGGATCAACCTAAAATATGTTCTTTTATGCAATTTGAGGGTCATAGAAAACATTTATGTGACAGTTCACATCAGATTTTGTTGCTGATTTGTAGAGATGCACCGATTGACCGACGCGTGACCGGAACCGGATGATTTTCACGTGATCGGCCGTGATGATTAACGCCGCGCAACATCAGTATCACACGTGCACACATAAAGCACCTGCAGAAAACCTCATGAATTACGGCCGTTTTAAACCGCAAGCATGAACTGCACATATTTTTTTCGGCTTACATGTTAACAATAAGTGCATTCACACCGGGAGCGTCGAGCAGGAGTGTCCAAAATGCACATAATTTGCATGTTGTGTGTTTTAACAAGAACTGGAGTAGGCTGTGTCGGAAAAGAAAATCTACCCATTTAAACTTGTTTTTATTATTGAGTTTGAGTAAAAGAATATGGTGTTTTATAAAAATATATCAATATTTGTGTTATTGAAAATAAAAAAGTGGTTAGAAAAATAAAATCGTAATCGGCTAAAATCAGTATCGGCAGGTCAAACTCAATTAAAATCGGCCTAGAAAATTGTAATCGGTGCATCTCTACTGATTTGAAATATATATATGAGTGTGTCAACTCAAAGTCTGCAAGCATTTTTGCGATTTGAACTTGTATTTACAATGTCACATGATAGGAGCACGAACTCAAAATGACACTTAGTAGCCTACATAGTAGGTTTTATACTCTTTGTTTTTTAGCTTTTTTCATGAAGGTCTCCATTATTACCGTGCACTTGCATTAACTCTGATTCTGAGTCTGCGTGCTATGCTTCTAACGGCAGAGAGAGAGTGAGATTGCTCTTTTTTTTTTTTTGGCTCACACTTTTCTTTTTCTAATTTAACAAGTTGCAAAAAAAAACACAAGCAGTGCTGACTGACTCATTCTGACTCTGATCCGATGACTCCGATCGCACAATGTTAAACATACCCGGAACCCGGAGTAATAGATTCGGACTAGGGGTGTAACGATACACAAAAATCACGGTTCGGTGCGTACCTCGGTTTTAAAGTCACGGTTCGGTACGTTTTCGATACAGCAAAAAGAAAGAAATGCCAGAGAAATTTCCTTTTTGTTTAAAGAAAATATATTTTTAAATAAGTGTGAGTTTTCCTAGATCTTGAAACTTTCAGGTTTATAAATGGTAGTCATCTTTGAAGGATGAATAAATAATGTTTTGGTCATCACATTAAAAAGTAACATTTAAATATATTTAAATGTTATTTTTAATGTGATGACCAAAACATTATTTGTTGATCCTTCAAATTTATTTAGATAATGTTTGAATTTTGAAGTGCTGGAAAAAGATGTGTGAAGTACTTGAAAGCATTTCTCCATTCCAGCCAAACTGGTTCCAGTTGGTGTTACTATATTAAATCCATGGTGAATGTTGCTGGTCTGTGGACGAAAGTATTACTAGTTCATTCACGGCACAATGTTTCTCCTGGTTTCCATGACAGCGCTGTTTGATCTAATAGAGATCTACGGTTAATAACGGAGAAATGTGAATGCTTCTCACTAGATCTCGCAGCGATGTTATTACCTCAGTGGCGAATTCAAATGTTTCCTTTACCGGATCTCTTAGCGCGGTGTGGTAACAGTGTTGCTTGATCGAGATCGGCTCGCGCTGCACAGATGTTGCAGGTCTGAACTGATAAACGATCCGTAAACCACATAACGAGGAGCGCAGTTTCGTTCTGCTTTCATTACGCTTGCCATTTGATGTTGCGCAACGTTGTGTTGGCCGCGTCAGCATGAATTTTGCCGGCAGGAAAAATGGTCCAAGCAATCGTTCGGTTTGTATGCGTACCAAACCGGAAGCCTCGAACCGAAACGGTTCAATACGAATACATGTACCGTTACACCCCTACTACATAGTAGGTTTGTTTTTTAGCTTTTTTCGCACATCATTCATGAAGGTTTCCATTATTACCGTGCACTTGCATTAACTCTGATTCTGAGTCTGCGTTTTTTTTTTTTTTTTTTTTGGCTCACACTTTTCTTTTTCTAATTTAACAAGTTGCAAAAAAAAAAACACAAGCAGTGCTGACTGACTCATTCTGACTCTGATCCGATGACTCCGATCGCACAATGTTAAACATACCCGGAACCCGGAGTAATAGATTCGGACTAGGGGTGTAACGATACACAAAAATCACGGTTCGGTACGTACCTCGGTTTTAAAGTCACGGTTCGGTACGTTTTCGATACAGCAAAAAGAAAGAAATGCCAGAGAAATTTCCTATTTGTTTAAAGAAAATATATTTTTAAATAAGTGTGAGTTTTCCTAGATCTTGAAACTTTCAGGTTTATAAATGGTAGTCATCTTTGAAGGATGAACAAATAATGTTTTGGTCATCACATTAAAAAGTAACATTTAAATATATTTAAATGTTATTTTTAATGTGATGACCAAAACATTATTTGTTGATCCTTCAAATTTATTTAGGCGTAAAAAAAAAAATTGTTTGTTTCCGGTTTCCGACCGACCCTGTCAATTTATGTGCGACCCAAAAATAGTTTATGAGCTTGGGGAAGAAATAATAAAAAATAAATAAATACACAAATAAAAAACTTTGAGGCGAACTATAAATTTACGTTTTTGTACAGCTCCATCTTTTTATAGCACGCGATGCAAGATGCATCTTGTACTCCAGCAATCTATTAACAAACAAGGCAGATATCGTTCGTCAAACTGAACTATAATACATATACAAGTCTTTTTTTTGTAATTTAGGATATTTTTATTCATATTCGCACACATACAAATACATGCATTCATAGGCATATGTACACACCACATACTAATACCTCCATCCGCCTAGTTTTATTAAAAATCATCCCAAAAATTCAAATCATGATCCCAATCCCATCTTCTGCTGTCTATCACTTCTTTCGCCATGTATTTGTTCGTTTCTTTCATTATTTTATGCAATCCAAATCACTCTAACCTGCCGCGGTTCGTAGGCTATCTCTAGAGCCCGTCTAACTTGTCCGCTTTTCCGGGACAAATGGATTTTTGAAGGACAAGTAAAAGAGAATTTTACTCGCCCCAACGGATAAGTAGCCTGATTAGAACATCAATAACAAACAAAAAATAACTAGGGAATCACTAAACCGAGAGAATGATTCTGATTTTATTACATTTATTGCAAGTTGCGATCGATTGTGGATAATAAATGTAGCAGGCAGCAGCTACTGTATTACTGATGGTAAAGTTGCGCTGTTGACGCTCGCGCAGAGAAATCTACACACATGAGCGGAGCACACACACACACACACAGTTAACAACATACTCTGCCTATAAAAAATCTAAATGTGGAGTTTTTATATTTTAACATATGTTAAGCACTAAGCAGCCTCAATTATTTTTCCTGAATACCATCACGATTGAAAAAGTGACATTGATTTCCTACAACAGTTCAATAAACAGTTAAGATTAAGTCACTTACTTTTTATAAGCAATATTGGGTGTTTTTGTTCCATTTCAGCAGCGAAAATAGTTCCAAAGAAAAGTCACAGCAGAACCACGACGCATCTCACAGGAACTCATCCTGTTTTCATTACTGAATGATTCAGCATTTTGAACGAATCGGTTGAGTCAAAGATTCAATGACCCATTCATAAACATCAACATCTGTCTCATTCTTGAATGAATCAACCGTTTGAACGAATCGTTTGAATTAATGAATCAATAACTCACTCATTTATACGGCCGCCTGCCGCCACCTATTGGCAGTTTAGTGTTATGTTTATAAGTAGCCTGGTATAATTCTTTCCAATATTTCTTATTTGCACATTTAAATCAATTTCATAACATTATTTTATGAAATTGTAATTTTTCAGCGTAAATGATTTAATTTGATCAGCCCTACCTAGGGTAACAGTATGCTTCATCTTTCATTTTAAATTCCTAAATTTGATCAATAAATTCAATTATTTAGAATAATAAGACACTATAGGGCATTTAATAATATTGGTGGAGGGGATGCCCTTAAAGGTGCAGATATTACAATTTGCCTTTTTAAATATCAAAGCTGATTGAACACTGATGAGAATATTGCTTCAGAATAAAAAATAAATACATTTTAAAAATCCGGACAAGCAACTTTTTTACTCAGACAAGTGATTGACAGATTTACTTACTTGTCCGGAGGACAAGCACGTGAAAAGGCTTAAGGGGATAGTTCACTTTGAAATTAATTTTTGATATGTTTTAGCTTACCTCAAGGGCATCCAAGATGTAGGTGTCTTTGTTTCCACAGTAGTTTCAATTTTGATATTTTTAGGTTTGACTATCCCTTTAATGTCGAGCCCTGAATAATTTCCTACCCATCCCTTGCTGCCACTGAAAAAAAAAAAAAAAAAAAAAAAAAAAAAAAAAAAAAAAAATTCCCTACCGACCCATGACCTCAACTGACAACCAACCGGAACCAAACTTTTTTTTTTTTTAGGCCTTAGATAATGTTTGAATTTTGAAGTGCTGGAAAAAGATGTGTGAAGTACTTGAAAGCATTTCTCCATTCCAGCCAAACTGGTTCCAGTTAGTGTTACTATATTAAATCCATGGTGAATGTTGCTGGTCTGTGGACGTAAAGTATTACTAGTTCATTCACGGCACAATGTTTCTCCTGGTTTCCATGACAGCGCTGATTGATCTAATAGAGATCTACGGTTAATAACGGAGAAATGTGAATGCATCTCACAAGATCTCACAGCGATGTTATTACCTCAGAGGCTAATTCAAATGTTTTCTTTACCGGATCTCTTAGCGCTGTGTGGTAACAGTGTTGCTTGATCGAGATCGGCTCGCTCTGCACAGATGTTGCAGGTCTGAACTGATAAACGATCCGTAAACCACATAACGAGGAGGGCAGTTTCGTTCTGCTTTCATTACGCTTGCCATTTGATGTTGCGCAACGTTGTGTTGGCCGCGTCAGCATGAATTTTGCCGGCAGGAAAAATGGTCCAAGCAATCGTTCGGTTTGTATGCGTACCGAACCGGAAGCCTCGAACCTAAACGGTTCAATATGAATACATGTACCGTTACACCCCTAATTCGGACCCAACCTGGACCCGGCTGATCATTTAAAATATAGACCCGAACCCGTACGGGTCCCGGGTCGACGGGTTTCACTGTGAAGACCTCTAGTCTACGCAACTACCACTTTGACACTTCAAAAAGTCCATGCAATGAATCAAAGATAAAACTACTACTTTTTGCAAGTACAGATCTATATATAACAATATAATTTAACTAAGTCAGAAATGCTACCGAAAGTGAATAATCAAATGTAAAAAAATAAGGAGACAGGAGCCTTTTCAGGAGCAGGTGGTGTACTGTCAGGTGCTGTGTGATGCTGGACACAGGGGGGCGGCAGCTGCTGCATTTCAACTGCCTTCATTTGGACTTTGACTTGAACTTTGAAGCTGTCCTCAGAAGAAAGACATTTTAGTTTAGAAACCTTGGATCCAGGGAAGAACTAAGGATTACAGTGTTATGTGATGTTTCACAGAAAGTGGTTTCACTCTTCCATCGCTGTTCTACAGCTGTGCGAAGGAACGCTGGTGTATCCGGTGTTTCAAAATCCATACCTTGGCTTGAATTGACTTGACCAATCCTTTTAGCAGTGGTGGCAAAGAGGAAATTATAGTGTATTTTTCACCACTCATCTACTCAAAAGGCTTCAGGGCTGTTGAAAGCTCTCCAATTAGGCTCCATTGGTCTGGTTTTAAATGTTGCTTGCCAGTTTTTGTCACAGGTCCGACAGCATTGCTCTGATCATCTGATAAGTACTATTCCATCTACTAACATCTAGATAAATTTGTGTTCAGTTGTGCCCATTTGTTGTTGTTTTTGCTTCAGTTTGGTGGATGCAAACTCACTTCTTTTAAAATGCTCAAGGCATCGTGAGGCTCCAACCGCTTTGCAATAATCTGGTGTTTAAAAGCAAATGTGAGAAAAAGCTGCAATGTGTGACCTGTGCATATGAGAAAGGCCCATCCATATTTCTCCTCCAGTAATCGAGCAGCAGCCACAATGTTGGCCCCATTTTCATGCACAATAGCAGATATTTTATCAGGAAGAATTTCAAATTTGTCCAATATTTCTTCCAGCCACCCTGCAATATTTTGGGCAGTATGTCTCTCCTCCAACGGCATAGTAGAGAGTAGGGCTGGGTAATAAATATCGATATCGATTCTTAAATTTTAAGAATCGATTAGTCATCCTGTTTCATTTGAATGAATGGAACATTGTATCGAGGCTGCGCGCATCCAAAAAATCACAATTATCTTTGTCCTTTGTTACTATTGATTAGGGTTGGGAGTCGTGAGAAATTCCAAAACGATTCTTAATCTACATTTTGTTCTTCATTGAAATCAAAAGCAAACTTCTGTCCGAACGCAGACAACGAATTAACATTCATGAACCCAGAAGCTCATCAATCCTTAGTGCGGTTTATATTGTTATTAGTTAATAGTAGTATTATTATCTTATCAGTATTATTGTTTAGTTTTTTTTTTTTACAGAAACACTGAATGAGCAACAATATCTTAAGCACCACAACCAGTCCTAAGTTCTGTTAAAAGGACAAATATGCATCCATACATGGATTGTTACTTTTGTTGTTGGCAATATTTTTTTGCACTTTTCGCATCATGAGTGTATTCAATACAGAATCCGTGTTTACATTTCAAACTTGTAATTGATTGGACTTATCATTTTGTGATGCTTTCCAGTACAGTTTCACTATTTAAACCTTATCTGCACTTTTAGAGAAGAAATTTTTCCATATGCT
>NW_024121799.1:2709555-2763355 GCF_016745375.1 Pimephales promelas
AGAAAAGAAAGAAAAGAAAACAGAAAAAATAAAATCACACTGGTACAGCCGCATCTCAAAATGCCATCTTAGTGCTTACATGCCTCACAAATGACAACTACATGTTTGTGCTCCTTGCACACAGGCCTGGTGCTCTGGGAACACCAGCTGCTGACTTTTCTGTCTTTAGCAAAGCTGGGCATCATTTCAATCATAGAATGATTTCAGTATAAGAATCATTTCAGCATATGAATGATTATGAACTGTTAGGCCTACTAAATGTAAATAAGCTTTAAAAAACAATCTTTTTTTTTTAGTGTATAGTTAACATCTAGCTAGAATATGTCAACAGCTAGCTAGCTAATAGTATTGGACATGTTTTTCCTTCTCACAAGTAATTTCTCACTAGGATTACAAGGTCAAGGTAACCATAGCCTAATATTGAGATATTATGTTGTAATCTTTTACAATATAAAAAAAAAATGTCTGTGGTTAAAATAAAATAAGATTAATAATAATTTTTGACCCATGTATGTAAAATTGATGTAGAAATTAAAAAAACAAAACCCTAACATAATGATTTGTGGAAATTAAAAACAAGATATTTAATGAATACCTGGAATAAGAAATGATTAAAAAACATATTTTAAATTAAAGATTCAGCAAAGAAACACTCAGACATCACTGAAATAACATAGCAAATGAATATGGGTCATTTTAGACCCATGTATGTAAAATTGATGTAGAAATACAAAAACTGTGTTTGTTTATAAAGTAAGAAAGGAAACATAAACCCAATGATTTGTGGAAATCAAAAACAAGATATTTAATGAATACCTGGAATAAGAAATGATAAAAAAACATATATTTTAAAGATTCAGCAAAGAAACACTCAGCCATCACTGAAATACCATAGGAAATGAATACGGGTCTTTTTAGACCCATGTATGTAAAATTGATGTAGAAATACAAAAACTGTGTTTGTTTATAAAGTAAGAAAGGAAACATAAACCCAATGATTTGTGGAAATCAAAAACAAGATATTTAATGAATACCTGGAATAACAAATGATAAAATACATATATTTTAAAGATTCAGCAAAGAAAACACTCAGCCATCACTGAAATACCATAGGAAATGAATACGGGTCTTTTTAGACCCATGTTGCGCATTAGAGGGGTTGCTATACAAAAACTATTTTTATTCAAAAAGTAAGAAAGGAAAAATTAAAATAAGGATTTGTGATGATCAAAAACAAGTTAATTGAGGAATACCTGGAATACTGAATGATGAAATTAATTTCTTGCAAAGATATAGAAAATGAAAACTGAGTCGGGTCTATTTAGACCCATGTTGTGCATCAAAGGGTTAAGAGGCAGGGTCAAAAAAGTTTAGCTAACCTTGCTAACCAACGGCCTTTCTGAAGGAAATACTCCTTCTGTAAAAATACTCCTTTTGTCACAAATTTAGCATTTTTCCGAGATTTCGTTATTTTTAGAAAAGTGAAGCCACACTTTGGATCGCCGACGTAAGGTACTCATGTTCGACTCGCGTGGTTATGCCAACACTTCCGGTAGACGCTTCTTCGTTGGTGTTGTTCAGCGGTTTCTTCTTCCGCTCGGCGGACTGTGAATATCGAAACTAGGAATCGAAATTTTAACTTTTGAACGATTCCGGGAAAAACGAAAAGTTAGTCTCGGTTCCAATCGATACTCGATTCTCGATACCCAACCCTACCGACGCTGCCGGCTGCAGATACACGTAACGTAAACAAAGCAGCGCGTGCTTACCTTTTTGAATATCAATCCTGCTAAATGCTTTCTTTATTCCACTCCACTCATGTTAATATTGAAATATTCGCCAAGGAACACTCAGGTGAGATGGCGTAACATAAAAACAGCCTTCTATCTTTACCGTTTTGACTTTTTTGCTGGCTGTTTTGTGTTTATTCTCGTTCAATGACTCTTTCACTAAGCTTAACAGCCAATCAGAGTTCTCTCTTTCCCCAACGGCCCGAAGCCGATTCAACATGTCGAATTGCGCGAAACAAAGCCGACGAGGACTATTTTCAGCCAACGGCACGGAACCGTGCGTTTCACACCGAGGAAACTTAGTTGGCCGACGCACAAAATCTGCCAGACGGCCGACCGTCGGCTTGGTGTGTTCCGGGCTTAAGGTAAAAGTGGTTTGAACGGTGTATTATGCCTCTCGTTATGAAGTTACCAGTTTTTGGCAAGTTTTATTTACTCACCAAAGCAATTTGTTTCTCTAAATTTGCTCACGTTTGGCTTATTTAGGTGTTAGCCTATTTTTGAAGCTGGGCTACATCACAGATTTTGGAGTGCGTTTATATGTGTTGTTGAGTCTTGTAGTGTTGTTTGTTCATTGTGTGGGTGTGGCAGACGGCGCAGCTCTCCACTGCAGTCTTGTTTAGGCAGCGGCTCATTTCGTTGAGCTGTGGCTTTGCCGAGGGCGATGAATGGATGTTCTCTGTCTCAAACAACCAAGCATTAGAAGCACTATATTAAAATTGCATTGCTTTTGTTTTGCAACTCTAAAATGGCCTCTTTAGCCTTGGGGTAGAAAATGGAATATTTCCTATTGAGCAACAAGTGAATTGACATTTTTTTCTCTCTTTTTTGTGTCCTCCCCTCTTCCTTTTTCCAAAACAGATTGCACAACAGATGTATACAATAACTAAGGCAGTGAAATAGTCTCTGGGCTAATAGCTGAAATTAGTTAGGGCGTTTAAACAGCGTTAAATGGTGGAAGCTCCACAGAAAACCCTACTTTCCCAACTGCATAGGAGGTTAATCATAGTTTGTCAATAGAATTTATCAAGTGGGTGTCAATTTACATGAGCTAATATTCTGCATCACTCACTAAGCAAGCTTATTGAAGATAGATAAACAGTCAGTAATACAATCGTAACAAAGAAACAAATTACAAGCAATAAAAAGACAAATGAAACACTGAGTTTGAGTTGAGGTGCAGATGTGCGTTAACAACAGTAACATTTGTGAGAAGTGGGAAAAAATGTAAATGCTCTGACAGTGCTACTCTATAGTTATCCTACTGCACTGCCCAAACTTTCATTTGTGGCTCACATTGCGGTAAATAAGACGGTGATATGATCATGCAGTCACTACAGATATCTCATAAAAACATTACAGTTTTTTACAATCGCTTTGTTACAGAACCTTGATGTCATTTTTCACAACTCTAGACACAAAACTCACAACCAATGATCAAAATGCACATTTTTCAAAACTTTAATCCTTTTCTCAACTGCTTGGATACAATACACATACAACTTAGATCATTTGTTCATTCAACATAAATCACCTGTTCAATATGACACAACTGAAAATCACAGTACGACTATTTCAAAAGGCAATTCACACATTACATTTCAAATGAGTGTCTATCGTTTCCTTACATTGATCAAACTATCAATTGATACAACTGCTCAAAATGATGCGTAACTGTTGCATTACTTTTAATTAGTGGTGCAACCGGATCATCACTGATCCGTGATCCGTTCGGATCAATGTCTTCGGTTCGGCACACACGTGATCCGCGGGTTGATTATGAAAAAAAAAAAAAAAAACGTGCGCATGTTGTTCAGTCAACGCACAGCTTCGTCATAGCGAGCGGAGGAACGGAGAAGCTTGAACGCCCCGCGTCATTTCAGGGCTCCAAACCAGACTGCGACCAAAATTTGAGAGTGTGCGACTGAATTTTACATCCAGTCGCAGATGTGCGACCAGTGAATTTGCCACACGTTAAACGCATGGTAAAGCGGCGCGTCAATGAATCCGTGACAAGAATAGCGCGCGTAAACATCTGTGGGAGGGAGACGGAGACAAATATCACAACCTGATGTGCGTCTGAGCAATCAGCGATCTATCGACTCGTTAGTCGTTACCTAGCAGTGAATGCAAACAAAATGAAAGTGGAACGAAAATACGCTACTCATTTATGATTAGGACCGTGGTCGGAGCAGCAGCAGCGATCCATTGACAACATAAAGCCCCGAACTTGACAGTCGCGGGCCGATCTCGCTCACGCAACACTGTTACTAGGAGATCCAGTGAAGAAATCCATTGAATTCGCCTCAGAATTAATAACATCAACACCACGAGATCCAATTAGAAACACTCCGATTCGGCGCAGGTTTCTGTTATAAACCATATCAGATCAAACAGAGCTGACGTGGAAACCAGGAGAAACACTTAAAGAAGGCTTTCAGTCCACAAATCAGCCTATATATGATAATGTGTAAGAAATAGTCAAATGCTTACAAGTAGCCTACTACACATCTTTTCCCAGCACTTCAATAATATCATAAATAAATGTTTTATTTTTTTTTTAATTTTTTATGTGATTACCAACACATTTTTTGTTTATCCTTTAAAGATTGTCCTAAAATGAAAAAGTACGATGATATTTTCACTACTTTTATTAATTGATATTAAGACATTATAAATGATAATAACTAAGTTAATTTCATCTACACCCTATTAAGCTTAGTGATTTATAATTTCAGCCCCAGTGCTACCAGAATTTGTTTTTTTTGTTTTTTCTCATTTGAGCTGATGCTGCCCTCAACTTTCAGTTTGGAACCCTGTGAAGTTAAAATAAAACAGAATATCATAATGTTAAGTCTATTTATTATTAAAGAATTTGTCAGTAGGCTATTACAGTTATTTTGGGGGAAATTTTTTTTTTTTTTTGCTGATCCGAAAAATTATCCGATCCGTGACCCTGATCCGAGAAACGATCCGATCCGTGAGTTTTTTGATCCGTTGCACCCCTACTTTTAATGTAGTTCCACAATCTTCCATGTTTACAGTAAATCATGACAGTTTCAATTATAAGTGATTCCTTGTCGCCAATTAGCGTGCAGCATGAACCAATTCGACTGCGATATCCATGGATGTAGCCAACAGTAATATTATATATTTTTGCTTTGATTCCAATAAACCTATGTTGTGATTGTACTGTAGTGTTTTGGCATCAATATATCACACACTTTGTTCAATGATTCCGCTATGTGTGCATTCTCTCTACTTTTTTCTACAATATTTAATGATTGTATGAACAGTGCCATAGTGAAACTATCGGTTGCTTGTGTGTGTGGTTGCTTTAGTTATGTTTCAATGGTATTTCACAGTAAATTTTTTTTTTGCACCAATGATTGTGCAAGTACAAGATTTCTTTAAAGATGTGAACGCACAGTGCAATGTTTTGAACATTAGACAGCCTGTGTTACAAGTGATTAACGTTGTGAGTTTTGTGTCTAGAGTTGTGAAAAATGACGTCAAGGTTCTGAAAATAGTAGCAAAGTGGTTGTAAAAAAACTGTAAAAACAAGTAACTTCTAACATAACCCATTTAATCCTCAAAGTGTCAACTCTATTACAAATTTCGATTGGTTTGAAAGGGGTGCTTTATTCCTTTTCTAACCCAAACGAGAGAACATGTAAACACTGAAACTGAAAGGAAGACATGTGAACGAGCTGCATAAATGAATAACTCGTCATATAAATAAGTGTCCCTTTGTTCTATAATTCTCCTTTCACTGCGTCTGTGAAGTGGAGCAGGACAACGTCCCACCCGTCCTTGTTTCAGACTCTCATCCACAGATGACCACAGGTTTGGGCCGCGGAGACGGGCCTTTTTACTGTGTAATAAATACACACAGCATGGCACAATGGTTTATATGTTCATAGTCTCCGAATTATGGACAGAAATAGATAAATATTAAGTCTGCTGTTTAATACAAATAAAGAACCAATGTAGGAGAATAGTTAAGTGCAAACAGCAGGAAACTCTGTATTCGTACAGTGTGCGGGGTGTCAAAAAATGTATTCCAATTTGTAGCATAAAGCCTAAACACGCACATTAACCCGATCACGTTTAGCGCTCATGTAAACTACAATACATTCAGATTCATCAATCGGAATGAATTCAGTACGACTGAAATGGATACTTGGATGGTTAGATGCATGATGGGCTAATTAGGCCTGTCACGATTACAAATTTTGCTGGACAGTAAATTTTCCAAGAAATTATTGCCATAATGATAATGTTGTCATTCTGAGACCATTTACCTATTTATCTAAAATAATGTTAATGGCATAATAATGCAGGTACACCTTTTCAAAGATCAATAAACTTTTATTTCTAAAGACTATTTAACACTGAAATTGGAAAACATTTTAAATATCTACCACAATATGAACAAAACAACCAAAAACAATAAAAGCAAGGTCTCTGTTAACACAAAATGCACTTGAATAAATACCAAAAACAAATAAAATGGATTTAAACAAAACCCGACCCCACTCTAAATTATTTGTTATTAAAGCATTAACTCGCAAACCACTGTTAATTTACCATAAAAGCAAGCAGCTCCTGCGTGCATAGTCTGACATTACTGATTGTGCGATCTCAATGAAACTGACTGCACAATGAGTCTTTCATAATATCCACATGTTGTTTGTTATAATTAGAGGATTTGCCAGCATACAGAATTCAGCACTGAACATAAAGTCAATTTTGAGCGGTGAGGGGAGTCTATCTTACATGCTTCTGATTGGCCATTGTGTTCAAGAAATTGGCTACATCGCTCAATCGCTGGTAATTGTACTTGAATGAATGTAAAATGAATTTGCTATATTTCAGATCAATATATTTGTTTTCCTTAATTTTAATTAACCCTAACTTTATTCTCATCTGAATTAAATGATTTCCGTATAAAATAATTACCATTAAAACGCATTTGATTTTCTTTTTTTAATCAATGTAGAATCATGGACGTGGGACTGTTGGCAAACTGTGATGACAATAAAATGATAGCTTATAAATACTGTATATCTCTGGTTGTGGTTTCTGTTGTAAAACAGATAAAAAAAATTTGTTTAATTTATCTTCAGTGTGTAGTATTAGCCAATCAGGTGTCTTGACGCGAATCACGCGATTACGATTTAGCCTACACAGCACAAAAAAAAAATATTCTAAAAAACTGCTAGTAATCATATAACGTTAGTCGATGTCAATATCAGCGCTAGCAATATAATTAGTTAGCTTATGGCAGAGCGCAAATCTACCTTTGGTGTACCAAAATCATCGTAAGGTAGAGACACGGTGTCTTACATCTCTGCGTCTTTTTCCTGCCGCCATGCAGGCCCAGATGGTAGCCTATATGATTGTGATTAGCATGCCAATTATAAAGACACAAACCTTTTACTATCATGTCCATTGATTTTGAATAATATGCAAGACAGTGCTTGTGTTGTGTGAAGACGTGAGGGTGTGCGCGCGCGGCCAGGTGCAATCAGTCATACAACACTCACCGATAAAAAAAGACTTTGGCGGGACAAAAGAGGACGATCCGACAGGTTTTAGACGATTAAATACAACCCGAAAGAAACTAAAAAAATAGACCCGTCAAAATAGTCAGTGATACATTTGCGACACATTAAAAATTAGGGTCGCAATGGGATTTCAAAAGGTTGCATATGTGACCATTTTGGTCGCAGTGTAGTTCCCTGCATTTTAAATGTTTTATTCATAGATATTTCTAGTTTGCGGGAGTCCTGCGAATCGTTTTATTCTCCTTCAACCCAAACACACAAAGTGAGCGCATTACCGCTCGCACTCGGCCATCAGATGTAGTGCCGCGCAATGCTATTGCATTGGCAATGCACATCACTAGATCACGGGTCCGTTCGGGCTCGGGCAGAGAATCTAAGCTCTAGTTCACGCTCAGAAACCGAGAGTCATCCAGAGAGAGAGAGAAAGAAAGAGAGAAAAACAAACAAGCATGCAAATGGAAATGATCTCGGCCAGAAAAATTAGAGCTCCTTTTTTTATTGTGCGATTAATTGATTTATTGACTATCGCGACAGGCCTAGGACTAATGTAAAAAAAAAAAAATAACTTAAGGTCATTCTGGGATGAATATTGTAACAAGGTTAGATGTTGTGGGAAGGAGGAGGCAGGAACCGGCGAGCAGTCAACTGAAATAAAATAAAACTAATACAAAACGAAAGTAAAAGACAGCAGCCCCTCACTGTCGCATAATAAAACATAAAAACCACAACATAACTCCTCTCTCGATCGCCACTGTCGTCGTTCCTCCTTTTATGCTTCCACTCTTCCGTGAGCGATACGCAGTGTTGGGCGTGTTACTTAAAAAAGTAATAAGTTATAGTTACTAGTTACTTCTCATAAATAATAACTGAGTTAAATCATTATAAAAGTAACTAATTACTAGAAAAAGTAACGATTGTGTTACTTTAAAAAAATAAAATGTTAAAATAGGCCTATGTCAAATAACTTGGATGCACCCAATATTGAAGATGTCAAATTAATGAAATGGACACTATTGAATAGATTTTTATTCTAAAACATTGTACACTAATCTACACTACAGTAATGTTGCTGTGGGACAATGTGAGAGACACCTATACAATTAAATATATTATTTTAAATATTATCATTACTATATTAGAACAATAAAACATCATTTTAGGTTTGTTTAGAACTTTTAAAATTTTATATTGCACAGACCATAACTGGCCCACAAATAAGCCTAAAAATAAAATATGCTTAAATGTACCAAAAATGAATAAATAATAATAATAATAATAAAAATACATACACTCTTTGTAGTGAAAACAGTTCCCAGAACCCGAATTCCCAGAACGTTTTCTGCAGGTTATTTTATATATGTTTTCTGCAGGTTATTTTATATATATATATATATATATTTTTTTTTTGTAAATTAATTAAAACGTTGCAGATGATGGCAATAGGCTACAGAGATTATTCTAATGCTGAAATTTGTAATTTATTTATAAACAAACTATATAATGCTCGGACACACTCTGTCTCTCTCGCGCAGTCCAGCGCGATCTCGCCGTTCGCTTTGCTTTAGTGCAGTCCGGCGCCTCATTAACGCACACACACACACACACACACACACACACACACACACACACACACCGGAGAAAAAACTTTGCAGGTCCTATGGCGAAGAGAGAGCCTACTCGGATGGAAACCGCTTCAGTGAGCTCAATTAGGCTATAGTAACACCACATTTTAGTATCATTAACGGTAACGCTGTTGTAACGGGGAAACAGTAATTTATTTGATTACTCGTTACTGAGAAAGATAACGCCGTTAGTAACGTTGTTTATTTATAACGCCGTTATTCCCATCACTGGCGATACGAGACCGATGCGTCGCACAGGAGTCGCTCGTCGGTAATCACGCCACCGACCTCGCGTGGCTCTCATGAAAACAATCACGACCACTCTGTTCTATAGACCATTTCAAAAGATGTAAACAACACTGGTCCAGAAGCACTTCCTGTTTCAGTTTGTAACTGTTTTCTTTATTTCACATGTAAAGAAAACATCTTATAGATGTTTGTTTAACTTTTTGATTCAGTTTTATATGTTCTGTTGGTTGTATTTTATCCCAGCTTTTATGTAGTGTTAAAAAACTGAAACAGGAAGTGCTTCTGGGCCAGTGTTGTTTACATCTTGTGAAATGGTCTATAGTGTCATACGTTTGCAGGTCATGGTAATCATGGGTAATACCATACATGACTCCTCGCTAGCACTTCAGCCTTAAATGGTTGTCTCTGAAGAGAGCCAACTGTTCTGAAAAGTTTGTTACCTGAAATCTTACCGCCATATGATTACAAGTAAATAATACATTAAAAACATGTGAAGTCCACATTGTTTAAAAGTAAAGTAAAAAGTTCAAGTGAGAAATTAGTAGGAAAATGGACAAAGACGCAAATACACATTAGAGGTCGACAGATTCACCGGTTTTGCCGATATATCAGTGCCGGTAGTTGATTGGTGGAACTATTATTTATCGATGTATTGTTTATTGTAACACATAAGAATGACTCATCAGAAGACATACATGAAGAGTTCAGATGCAAAAGCCTCTAAATGCCATTTGAAATTTTCTTCTTTAATGATGATTTTTGTCAAACTTGTATATTCAAGTTCAGCAATTTCACTTAAATAACAATTAATAGGTAATTATCATTGCCATTTAAGTGAAATAACTGAACTTAAATATACAAGCTTGACAAAAATCATCATTAAAGAAGAAAATTTCAAATGGCATTTAGAGGCTTTTGCATCTGAACTCTTCACATATAGATCTGAATAAAAGTGACGATGCAAAAAAAGAGCTGTATTTGGTTTTCTGTGTGCACACACCCGACCCGAACCATAGACACACTGTGCGAGGACTGAACTGAGCGCTCTTTCGTGTCTGAATGGACAAATACACAACGTCGTTAATGTCCGTTTTGGACCGTATTCATGTAAACTGTGTCGGTTATGTCTTTAACAGTTGTGAGTGTATCGGATGTGCATCAGTGCAATTGGATCCACATGTCACTGGACATGATCCGATGTCTTAAAGTGATTGTGGGTAATAAACCTAATGCGGTCTGTGTCATCAAGCAACAAACGAAAAAAGAGAATAGCATTCACTGCTGGTTAATAGCTTTAAAAAGGATTCATTATATTTAATTCATACTAATAAATATATCTGCTGCTTGAAAGAGTAAAGAATGATGTATGAAAGTAGTTATAAAGAATGCATATCATTCATTGAAAAGAAGACTGTTCTACTGTAGGAAAAGGGGTTTTATTTAATTTTAAGATATTTTTAAGTCACAGTAGTTAAATCCGTATAAATCCTATATTGCATGTTCAAACTTTAAAATCATTCATATTAACGGGATTCTCCGGGAGTATAATTATGGGTTTGGGAATTTTAGAGAAATTCTAAATTAATGCATTACAATTGAACTAAACCCATTATATTTTAGTCTGGTTTTAGTCGACGAAATACAATAAGATTTTAGTCGACTAAATCTGCAGTACATACTAATACTAAATACTAACATTTAAACTAAACTAGTTTCTCCTCCATGTTGTGGAAAGATGCCGATCAGTCCACAGGTGTGCCGATGTGCTCCTAGCCTCCTCCTGAGAGCAACCAACACGTTCCCCTTGTTCTGTTTTATAAAGTGATTGTAAAGTGTGATTTATACTTCTGCATCAAATCGACAGTTTCACACCATAGTTGAACACAAAGAGTGTGCGACTGCATTTTTTTGGGGGGAAAAACCTTAGTGTAGAACCCTGTTATGTTTGTAGGCTAGGCCTTTTGTTTCAAAACTCTTCAAAAATTGTGTGGTGTGAAAAGTTGCCCACCCTCTTTTTTTCTTTTTATTTACAGGAGTGTTTGAAAGCTGTGTATACTTTTAATTTGTCAGTTAAATCTTTTTTTTTTTTTTTGAACTTTTGCCTATTAAGCTAATAAATACATGACATCAATTGCTCAAAGAACTATAGGCTACTAGTACTCTGTACTTACTGGTAATGCAGAAATGTTGAGTTCAACTGCTGATTCCAATAAATGGAAGAATTAAAGAGGGGTTTTTTTTTTTTGGATTGTTAGTCTATATCTCCTCTACTTCTCACAACCTGCTTCAGCAGTGTTTCAGGGTTTCTCCTGTTTTCCATGTCAGTGTCGTTGAGAATGTCAGAGCTTCAAGCACACAGTGCTGTTTAATGATGATCACGTGATCCAGGTCAGTCTGCACCTGCACTGACCTTGAGTTGTCTGTTGGATCGAGCTGGTAAAGGGTCCAGTTGTAATGAGTACCGTTATTTTCTTCCGATTTTATCTTGACGGCTGTTGGGGCTCAAAGTTTTGAGTGCTGAATATCATTTTGTCAGTAATGCATAACTGATTGTAATTGTTGAAATAACCATATAAGGCATGTATCATTTACTGCTTACTTAGCTAAAAAAAAAATCAGCTGTTAATGTAATAAGGTAGCACTAATCAGTGTATTTTGAAATTAATGGGTGTACTATTAGTAACCGTTTGAACTATGCTGCCATCTTCAGGACAATATGTGTTATAGCATTTAAGGATGTGGGTTTTTTTTGTTGTTGTTTTTTTTTTTTAAATGAACAAGCTGATGCCGCTGCTAAGGAAGCTCATAATCAAGAAGTTAATAATTGTCAAATTCCTCCATCAGATATCAGGCCGATTATTAACCGATATATTTTAAATAAGTGGCAAGAAGAGTGGAATATGTGCAAGAATAATAAGATGTATGAAACTCATCTGGAAATAACAAACAGACTTTCTACCAATTTTAAAACTAGACTTGATCAAGTGGTCTACACCAGATACCGTATGGGTCATACATGTTTGACCCATGCTTTTTTGCTTAAAGGTGAAGACCCAACTTTATGTATGTTTTGTTCAATTCAATGTTCAATTCAATTTTATTTAAGTATAGCACACTTAAAACAACCAAGGTTGACCAAGGTGCTTCACAAGATAGATACACCACAATGCAAGACTCACATGATAAATAATAAAGCACTAAAATATTCTATAAATATTTTGTCAAATTCCTTTATCTGTCCTGGACTTAGCGCAAGCAGAAGGCTCTTTTATGAAGTTACTTCTTTGAAGGACATATTTAATGAGATTATGCCTGAAAAGGTTCTGGATTTTTTTTATCATACGTTAATTTAAAAATAAATATATATATTGTATAATATGACTTCTTGTTTATATTTGTTTTGTTTTTGTTGTATTTATGTGATGTTTGTATTTTTGTAAATGATTTTTTGCCATGAAAATAGCTCTGACTGCTGACATGGCATGAAATAAAATAAACTGAATCTTTTTCTTTTTTTTTTTTTTTTTTGAGACAGCCTTTTATCCTAATTTAAAGTTCAGTGCAAACAGAAAATGTACTAAAGAACAGATAAAGGACTTTGAACTAGTAAACTGGGGAAACGTAAAAGGCATTAGCTTATGTCTCATCCAGCGCTGCAACTAAATCGTTTTGCCATAAACAGAGCTGTAGATCATTCCCCATCACTTGACTGCTGTGGTTTTCCCTTTTATTCTCTGGTTGAAGGGAGTGTGCTAACTAGGGCTGTGCCATATCATACCGTCCACGATAATACCGGTATAAAATTTTACATGATAAAAAATTGTCATATCGCGATATTGATGATATGATGACGTATGGCGTATTTACGTTACTTAGCGCGTGCACAACAACACAGCAGCATGTCAGCCTCCGGATCAGATCAAGATTTAGTTCCTAAAAAGGGCGCTACTTCAATAGTATGGAAGTTGTTTGAGTACAAGAGGTCAGATCTCCAACAACACAATTATTATTATTATTTTTTTGTCAAATATGCATGAAAACTCGTTTCACCACCCTACTAGCGTACATTTTGCATTCGCCTAATCTTCCTTCAGAGTTTCCGCAGTTCGGGTACAACAGTCAACACGATTAAACTCTTTCTAAGATGATTCAATGTTACTATTATTATATTTGTAAATAGAAGTTCTATGCTTTCGCATAAAACAACTTTATCTTGCTGGACTTTATTGCTGTAACGTTAACTAAATCATCATGTTACTTTCTACCGGCCGGGTGTCTGTCACTAGAGTCAGAGCACTATTGTTCATCACGCCCACAGTAACTGAAATGTAAAACTGTTAAAAGAAAGGACTCGATAAACGATTGCATAGCTAGATGCTGTATATTATACACGACGCTACGCATCAATATTTATTTACTTTGTGCTTTGAACTGTTCAGTGCGGAGTATTCGACGCGCTGCGCGTGCGCGCTGTGACTCCGTGTTGCTTCAAGCGCATCATTCAGCGCTCGGGATGCGCATAAGCGCTGTGCGATATATTGGAGCCTTTCATATCATAATACTTTTGCGCAATGAAAGATTATTAATAGCCTTTGTTCTGTCCTATCGATCATATGTTGCTGCCTCATTAAACAGCTGTGCTATTCATTTTAAACATGCCTCAATTTTATAGTAGACTAGGCTATATAATAATTAATCCTTTTGATTTGTTACCTTGTTTTTTTTCATGAATGTACAATACAAAGAGCAATGTGTAAAGTTTTACCAGATTTAGTGTTACAATTGTCTTATTTATTCCCCACTAATTTTTTTTTTTCCCTAAATGTTCCGATTTTATACAATTATTGTATAAATTAGGTATTGTATACCTCATTTGATGCTAATCCAAAAACTATGCAAGGCAACTGTTACATTTTGAAGGTTTGTTTGGATTGCCGCTGTTTGTTTACATTTTTTGTACTTCAAAGTTTAGGTAAATTTTATTAGGTGACAATATTGTGCAGGCTTCTGAAGTTATTGTATTACTGTAGTTATTGTTAAAATAAAATGATAAGGAGTTATGTTATACTTTTTTTTTTGCACTAATGCTGCTGCCAGCCAGCTGCAATCACCAATAAAACATTGTTTCATATATATTTTTTCTATATCGTGATAAATATCATTATCGCAAATATTCTTGAAATATCGTGATATAATTTTTAGGCTATATCGCCCACCCCTAGTGCTAACACAGACCAGTGGTGCTGTAATATCAGCTACTCTAGCTCAGCCAATCAGACTCCAGGATCAAAACTAACTAATGTGTGATGATTTACGCCCTTTACATGTGCAATTTAATGCATTTGAGTTTTATTCTATTCTGTGTGATTTTATAAAAAACATTTGAGGAACATTTGACTCTGATTGAATCTACTGGGCTATTTAGATCATTAAAGTCTCCCTGTAGTCATTTTATCCCTCAATACTCCTCTGTGATCACCAAAATGAGGCTGATCGGTAGTAAATGCTGCTCCATCTGAACACCAGAGGGCGTCTCACACACACACGTTTGCATTGAGTAATAAACTGTATAGTCACCAAAAGAGAATTCAGTATGAAAGGCCATCCAAACATGAAATTTGACTAAAAAGAGAAGTTCCTCATTGTTTCCATTGACAACTATTTTACAGCGTTATAACGGATTACAGTTGACTTGCAATGTTAAATTACTATTTTTAATATTGTAAATATTCGACTTTGTAAAATTGCAACCTTGTTTAATGTGTATATTCCTATGGAAATTTGCTCAGATTTTTTTTTACATACTTACTTCCTGGCAATATTCTGGATCGATGTCAATCATTGATGTTTTAAACCCTGATTTTTGGGATTTCTTTGAACATGAGCTAGCCTACATTTTTGAGGAACTTTATGTAACTGTAACCAAATATTTTCTAGCCTTGCAAAACATTTAGACGACTAAAGTTGTGTCCTTACCACTTCTCGATCATTACAAATGTTAACCATAACAGTAGTAATAGTTGTATATTGTTGTACAGCATTGCACTCATAAATGCCAAATTATGATCATTCCAAGAGATTGCTCGGAAAAGTTAATTTGTTATCTGTAGCATTTTGACGTATTTTTTCCTAACGTGCATACGTTGGACTCAGGGCCTGAAGTTAATTTTTTTGGCCACCGGCCACTGTGGCAGGTGGATTTAAAAATTCACCTGCCACAGAGACTTTTTACCAGCCTTTTTTTTTTTTTTTTTTTTTTTGCCTCATACGTTAAAAACAAAAAAACGGGAATTTCACAATATTGTTCTTTAACTTGTAAGAATACACATTTAAGTGCTGTCAAGTAATAATAACTCTAATAACATAATTTAAAAAAAAATCTTTTTATTCATTGATTTTGACAGACACACACACACAACATATATAGTATAGGCTATAATATAGTATATCTGTTGAGTACAGATAGACCTACCGCAGCTCGTAAACAAATCACACGCGGCTGTGTTGATGGCGGATTTAGTCACGTAGACAGGTCTTACTCTTAACAGCTTTTAGTTACAGCGTTCAGGAACCGTTAACTATGAACTAAATTAATACTGTTATACTGATAAAATTACCGGGTACCGGACATTTTCTCACCGGTTCCCAACTCCCAACATGCACAGTTGCACACGCACACACATCTGTGCAACTGTCATTGTACTGTAACCTGCAACAGCGACGTGTTACATTATCTCATCCCATCTCACCAACAGTTTAATACTCGCACACGTAGTCAGAAAAAGAGCCTCATCTTCTTTCTGATCGCATGAACGTTACGAAACAACAGTCGCTGTCATAAATCAGCCGCTCACGAACCTTGCCATTGCCGCCGATTGTTCACTTTGCATTAAAATGTCTTCTTTACTTTTCTTTTTCTCATCCTCATCTTTTTGTTGGCTGTTTGTTTTGTTTCAGCTGGCCTCTTTACCCCAGTAATGTGCCGCCACATTTTAGCTAAAGTCCAACGCAATAGCGCAGCGGACTTCCTTGAAATGTAAAAATCCTAATGAATCACTCACAATTCTCATTGGCTACCTGCCAATGTGGCAGGTAGATTGACAGTGTTACCCGCCAATAGCAAAATTCACCCGCATTTGGCAGGTGGTCGGGTGTTAATTTCAGGCCCTGGTTGGACTACATCTGTCGCACATTTCCAGTGCTTTTCATTTGGTTGTCAGTCTTACAAATATGCATTTCTGTCTTCTCTCTTCAATTGCAGAAGATGCTAAGATAGTGGGTGAGCGACGCGTGCGTGCTGAGGTCAAGTCCGTTCTGTCGTGGCAGTAGACGAATGGCACAGGGAAACCAGCAGATTGACAACCAGGTTCTGCACCACCTGCGGCAAAAGTTTCCAGAAGTTCCAGAGGGCGTGGTGTCTGAGTGTGTCCTACAGGTGCGTTAGACATGCTCCCCTTCCCCATCCATGTCCCGTGTGCTAATTATACTAGGATCATTATCAAATGTGTTTCTGTAAGCCTAAGTACTTTGAACATCCTTTTGCAATTCGTCTCGACCCAGCATAATTTGTCACAAGTTGGTCTGAAATCAAAAGTGTATTTGCGCAAAATTTATCAATGCAATGCAACCAGCTGTCATGTAGAGAAGGCTTTCAACAATCTAGCCCGTTCCTGGTGAATAAAATAAAATCTCAAACTACACTTGCATTTTAGGGTGTTTTTTTTTTTTTTTTTTTTGCATTTGCTTTAATTTAGCAGACACTCTGGAAACACTCGATTATGCATTAGTTAAGCAGGAACATACTTAAATAATTAATGATTAACTTAACATTATAGTCAGGAAACATTAGCCATTGATGGACACACATTCATGCGATAAATAAGCTACTAATTAATGATTAACTGAATGTACAGTAAACGCCTTTTAGACAATATTTACAACTTGGCAAACCATATATTATTTTTGTTTAGTAATGTACTAGTTATTTTTCAGTGATTCGCCATAGATCAAGTTAAAGCGAGACTCCACTTTTTCTTGAAATAGGCTCATTTTACAACTCCCCCAGAGTTAAACAGTTGAGTTTCACCGTTTTCAAATGCATTCAGCCGATTTTCTGACATTTAGAAGAATATCAGTAACCAGACAGTTTCTGGTCTCATTGACTTCCATAGTATATTTTTTTCCTACTATGGAAGTCAATGAGACCAGAAACTGTCGGGTTACTGGTTGAAACTGGCTGAATGGATTCGAAAACGGTAAAACTCAACTGTTTAACTCTGGGGGAGTTGTAAAATGAGCCTATTTCCAAAAAAAGTGGAGTATCCCTTTAAGTGAACAACGTGAAGCTAGCAACTGTTTAATTAGTGCTGGTTTTACCGTTATAAATTGCTAAAATAGTGTAATAAAGACAATTTCACCCCCTGTTCTAAAGTGAAAATTATATCCATATTACAACTTAAACCACATATTATTTTTGTGTAGTAATGTACTTGGTTATATTTCAGTGATTCACCATAGATCATCTAGTTAACTAAACAAAATCAAGCTAGTAACTGTTTAATTTGTGCTGGTTAATAGTAATAAATTGCTAAAAAAAAATGAAGACAATTTGACTTCTTTTTCAAAAGTGAAATTTATATCCACATTAATTACTGCACTTGAGCGAAATTTAGGTTTATTGACAAGAATGCGCCAATAATTATGGCTAAACTACCACTAATACAGGACTAATAAAGACTATTTGACCACCTGTTCTAAAGTAAAAGTTATATCCTCAATAAATATGGCACTTAATGAGTGGTCTTATTGTTAAAAAAGTATTAATGTGCAACTTTTACAGATACAAAAGTACTTTTTTTGTAAATGCTGAAACGTACAACATGGATGTATTGGCAACATACACATAATACAAGATATTTACAAATCTTTTATATTATAATGATATATTATTTTTTATCTTTTTATAGATAGATGTAGGGCTGTGCAATAGATGAAAAAATTATCACGATATAATGTTTCATATCGTTCAGTATCGATAATTATTGACATCTTTTAAAAAAATGTTTTAAAGTAGGAAAGTTTTAATTTAAACCACTGTTTTTTTTTCCCCATATTATTAAGGCAAACAACAAATTATATTAGTTTTAGCAGTCAAAAACAAAAATATGATGTAACAAAAATATGTTGTTTATGTCTTATAGTAAGATTAAAAAGTAAGTGCTTAAAATTTTGCAGAATGTGTGTCATGTAAAAGTGTAAACAATGAGCAATCTTGGCAAATTTTGAGGTAACGTTAGATAACATCTGTAATAATAAGTTGGGGTGTAACGGTTCACAAAATACACAGTTTGGTTCGATACGACACAGTGGTGTCACAGTTCAGTATGTTGTCAATACAGCAAAAAGAAAGAAATGCCAGAGAATTTTCCTTTTTTGTTTATAAACAATTATTTATTAAAAGAAAAATATTTTTAAATAAATATTTTAAAATATTTTCCTACATCTTGAAACTTTTTGTTTTATAAATGGGGGTAATCTGAAGGATGAACAAATAATGTTTTGGTCATCACATTAAAAATAACAATTAAAATTTTGAGTTTTGAAGTGCTGGAAAAAGATGTGTGACGTACTTGAAATGATTTTAACAATTACTGCCAAACGTCCATGGTTAGTGTTACTACATCCATGTAAATGTTGCCGATTTGATTGCTTAAAGCCTATAATTCGGCTTTCATTACACTTGCCATTTGGCAAAGTTGTGGCGTGACCGCTAACAAAATGTTGGTCGCACAAGCATGAAAATTTGTCCAACGAATCGTTCGGTTTGTAATGCGAACCAAAAGCCTTGTACTGAATGGTTTAATGGGGTGGTTGAATATGATTTCACTTTTTCTAATTCTAAAATCCTAGCCACCAAGTTTCAAGTATGAGATAGATTAGTTTACTAGCTTGTAAAGCATAACTCAAATGTTGTAAAGAAGAGAGAGAGCAATATATTCTTTCATTGAAATTACTATTTTATTCAGAAACAGGCCAGATTATGAAAGTAAAATGAGTTTCAAAAGCCATATCACACTCACGTTAAAGAAGACTTACAGAAGATAACCCTTTAGGAACAGTCAGCATTTTACAAAGAACATTATATTTGCACTATATTTAGAGACGATTTATTGCGCTGATACAACATCCAATATATATTTTAAAGGAAATCGATTTAAACATTTGTTAATTAATTTATTATAGAACAAAATTGAAGATTACTACTGGGGAAAGTTGTCTCCCAGGGTCAACTTTCCAGCTTTTATCAGATTTTTGCAGAATATATAAGCTATATTTGATTGGCAATGGGAGAAAAATAAATCTTTGATGAATCACTGGTTTTCCCTCAATGATTCTCAATCAATTTTTAAGAATTACATACCTGATTCTGAGTTTAATTTTTCACCTTTGCTGCATGATGGCACTTACGGCAGACGGAGATATTCTCCGCTTGCTGCCAATCCCACAAAAAATACTCCTATCGAAACGTCCTAAATAACGGGACGGTCTAAACAAATTACTAGGACAATCACAGACTTCATTTGCACAGGTAATTCACTGTGGGAAACCTGGGGTTGTGCTCAATATATTTCTATGCTTGCAATGTGCAATGCAATGAGGCATTGTTTATGTCAATTGCAATGCAGTATGTATTCATAACTCACTGACTGATGTTGTTCAGTAATGACGTTTGTAATGTAATTCTTGGAATTATTATCCTCATGAATTATAATAATTATGAAATGAGATGATAATATGAACAGCAACGAAATGCCACTGGGGTCTGTCGCCACCAAATCTAAGGGGTGGGGCATCTCACCCCAGGGGTATATCTTTAAATTTAGCTTCTACCCCAGACATATCTGAAGCTGACGGATTCGTCTCACTCTTCTCTCCTCAGAATAAAAACGATTTGGCTGCATGTTGCGAATACCTGGCCAAGGTGAGTCCTGGGTTTTTGTATAGTGAAGGCAGCCAGAGTTTGACAGATCTTCGTAATCACATGACCCAACTCAACCTCGGCGTCTCTCAGAATACCCATGGTGCAGTGCAGCGAGATGTAGTAAGGATGAATGGAAGTAGGACTCTCACCCCCAGTGTGAGCGATGGGCCTTTAAACGTGTTGTCTCCCCTCTCCGAGTTCTACCAGCCTGAAACGCCGTCTGTGCCTTCACACACGCCCACAAGCCTCAGTGCATTCACTGCCATGGAGTCCACTCGTAAGCCGCAGCCTCCTCAGCACCTTGGCCTATACCAGGTTGGGGGCAAAGGTCACGGACCACCGCCAACCCCGCGCTTCAACCCGATCACAGTGACGCTCGCACCCAACACCGGCCGAAATACACCTACCTCCCTGCACATACATGGAGGGCCTCAGTCGGGTCTGAACAGTCCGAACTCCATCTACATTCGCCCGTACGTGACCCAGCCGGGCTCGACGCGACAGGTACAAGGACGAGCGCAGTACAGTCCCACCTCCCAGCCTACCCAGCAGATCTATCAAATCACTCATCCTGCAGCTTCCCAGAGTTCGTGGAGCGGCAGCCAGCATCAAACCTCACACGTGTACATGCCTATCAGTTCGCCCACCAACACCCAAGCCCCCTCCATCCCCTCGGCCGTGGCGTCACAGGCCTCCTCTTCGTCACCCTCGCCTTCCTCTTGCTCATCTGCTGCCTCCTTCAGCCAGTACAACATCCAGAACATCTCAACTGGGCCTCGGAAGAATCAGATTGAGATAAAGTTGGAGTCTCCACAGAGGGGGGCTGGTGGTTCGAGCACGCTCCTGCGCTCGGGCTCCTCCCCGCGAGCCGCCTGCAGCTCCACATCTTCGTCCTGTCCCTCGTCGTCTTCTCTGGCTGCCAGCACGGGTCCCTCCGCCCCCATCTCAATTGGAGGAGCTGGGCTCAGTCGCAGCCAGCCCACGGTGTACATCTCTGCGTCCCCACCCACTGCTGCTACCACCCCATCGGACGACTGCGCCATTGTTCCCAACACCCCCCGCTCGCAGCCCAAGTTCTACATTTCTGCAAACACGTCAGCCGACGACGGAGGGGGAAGGAACCCGCCCACAGTCTATATCTCGGCCAATCCGACGCTGCAGGGTTCTGCTGGCCTGCGGGCTTTAGGGAGCCAGGTGAGCATGGGACCTGCATATATACACCACCACCCACCCAAATCTCGTCCCTCGGTGGCAGCTGGAGGCACTGCCACGTCTCCTCGTGTGGTGGTAACACAGCCCAACACCAAGTACACCTTTAAAATCACTGTCTCCCCCAATAAACCACCAGCTGTGTCTCCTGGAGTGGTATCGCCAACGTTTGAGCCAACCAACCTGCTCAGTCTACCTGGCGATCACCATTACGCGGAGCCGGATCCCCTGTACCAGTCTGACCCACTTTCGCCTCACCGGGACAAAAGCTCAGAGCCTCGCAGACTCAGCATGGGTGCAGACGACGCTGCATACACACAAGGTACGTTCATCTCTTGTATTGGTTCTGCTAGTGAACTGTGTGACGCACATAATTGTTCTTTGGTGGGTCATGTTTATTTAGAGTCCACTTTAGACTTTCTACTTGTCAACTGACTTTCATTAGAGTATTAGTAGACGGTTAGGTTAGGGTGGGTAGAATAAGTTGACATTTAGTTGCAAAGTTACTGATTTCTGTTGGGGATCTTCATAATAAAGTGTTAGCAGATATATTAAGCAGAAAGTCTACTCTAATGAATGCTAGTTGACATAGTGGCAAAGGTATAGTGTCTGAAATGGACTGCCTAGTGTTACCGAATGGTGGCGAATATGAATTTTATATATTATGTTACATTTTAAGCCATATTTTCAAGATTTCTACAAGAGTTGTCCTCACTGCCAATGTAGGTTTCAGATTTTTTTTCTTTTATTTGCTCAGTTTATATTTTGTTTCCCTTTAGACAAGTACCTGAAAGTGGTAGTTCTGTACTAAAGTGTGCTACACCAAATAATTCATCTTCTGCTTTTACCTCTTGCTCAGTTAATATTGAGAATAATGTCAGAGCCGTTCACAATAACTTGTGTCCTATGTAAATATACTGCAAAGCATGCTTTTTGTAAAACATTTTTCCACTTTTTCCGCAAATTCGGAATACGAGGAGATTTTTGCCAAAATGAGAACAAAGACAAGCTCATAACAATCTTCAATCAAAGCCGTTTACTCGTTAACTTTCATTGGTTATTATAATAGGGATGAAAGCCCAGCTCTTTGAGGCTGTGTGTAAAATGTAATGAACAGTGGCAGTGTTGTGTTTGCCTTATATGGATATTTTTGTGTAAAGTAGGTTTAAATTTTTGAGGTAATTTATTCCAAAAGCTTGTCAAAGACTCTTAAGATGATCTTTAGCATTCAATCTAATGTTCTGGCATCATTAAACTATGTGGAAGCTGTTAATGGTTGGTGTGTGTTATATTCGTATTTTGACACATTTGTTTGTGAATGTGAGATTACTATTATTGGAAGGTTGGGTTACCTAGAAGCTCTGGTCATTTTAATCCTGTCTGACTCGACCATCCAAGTAGTTTTCCCAAACTTTGTCTGGACATTCATGTGCCAGTAAATATTTCAGCATCTTTTGCCAATAAAATTAACCCAAGTAGAAATAGTCCAGCCAGGGCTGCCATGGACGACACTTGTCCAGCCTATAAGCCCAATTGCTTTATCGACAGGATTATATAATGAGGTGCATGTGTGTTTGGCATGCGTTTCTGAAGAAATATATATTCTTTATTGTCCAGTAGAGGATTACATATTAATGTCAATAGTTCTGTTGTATTTTGAAATACAATCATGATTCATATTTTCTGCATAATTAATTGCCACAAATACATTTGCTTTTATAAATTAGATTTCTTACCTTTAAATGTTTAAAGTGGTTTCATGTTTAAAATGAATATTCAGTACCATTCTTTTTACCTTTTAAAATCAATATTGATTTTAGTAAATATTAAAATAAAATGCTTCAGTTTCCATCTCCTGGTCAAAAAGCTTTCTCAAAAGTGGGCGAAGGAGGAAATCCACAATCCCCCACAAACACTCATTCACCAGCTTATTTTACAGTCCAGACAGTGTCTGGTTGATGAACTCAGTCCTGCCTAATTTGTCAAATATTTTGTTTACTCAAATTCAAATATTTCACATTATGGGAGGAAGCTGAATCCTTAATGGGATTTGAATGCTGTTTTATCACTTCATAGACTCTTTAGTTTTGTACATGAAGTTGTGCATGTATCTGATAATTACTTGTGTGTATTTACAGCTTTGCTAGTGCATCAGAGGGCACGCATGGAGAGATTGTGGCATGAATTAGAGCTGAAGAAGAGAAAGCTGGAGAAGCTGAAAGAGGAAGTCAACGAGATGGAAAATGACCTCACAAGGAGACGACTGCAGCGCTCCAACTCAGTCAGTCAGATACCATCTGTACGTTAATATACCTCTTCATTTCTCTTTCTTTCTAACTAGGGCTGTCACGGTGAAGGATTTTCTCTTGCAGGGACTTTGAGTGAATAAACGCACAGGAGAATAACACAAACCACATAATGCATAAACGAGAACTGACCAAGAACATCTGAAACTAGGGCTGCACAATCAACCGAATTTAATCACAATTACGACTACGGATGTGACGATACCCTTAAATGTGTACAGAATGATACGACAAAGGCCTCGTTTACACTGCAGGTCTTGATGCCCAATTCTGATTTTTTTGCCTATATCCGTTTTTTGGGGGTTTTTTTTTGACCGTCCGTTTACACGTTCTTTAAATTGTGACCCACATCCGAGTCATGTGTTTAGACTTGACACCTGAAACATCGCGCATGTTTAACGGGGTCTTCTCGCACAGATGGACGAACGCGCAGCGAGATCTCAGTACTGGTGGGAACATCGACGACAACACAATCTCATGAAAGTGAGTGTCTGTAGCACAAATTTTATTTCTCGTGCCATTTATATGCCAAAAATAGTTTTGCTTGTAGATGCGCTCTGTAAACGTGCGTATTAAATACCATAAAGTGCGTATCATACACGCAAAATCTATTTTTGGCGTAAATGGCACGTGAAAAAAAATTGTGCAATAAACGCACTTTCACAAGATCGTTTGGGCTTTAACGAGGAGCAGTGGGTCCAAAATTTTAGGATGAGTAAGACAAGCTTTGATATGTTGTCATTGTGTCCACATTCCTCTCCTATACGACGTTTCGTTGGGCCATCCGTCCCTTTGCAGATGTGTGTTGGGGTTCCTCTCGTCATTAAACCGCTACTAAATAAAAATGTATATTTTTGTGCATTTATTTAAAGACGGCAAGTACCCGTATTTTCCACACTATAAGGCGCACTTAAAAGCCTTCAATTTTCTCAAAAAACGACAGTGCACCTTATAATCCGGAGCGCCTTATATATGGATCAATTGGTTAATAACGCTCTGCGTTACCTTACCTAACGCTAACGCTCAGCCTTACCTTACAAAAAACTAAAGACCAACAACAACATTTTCCAAACAGAAATGTTTCATTTCAAATTATAAATTAGGACTAGCAAGAAAAGGAATGTAGCATACACAAAAAGTCCTGTAAAATTAAACGAATAAATGGGCCTAATAATATTAATACAAATTTTATAAACAAAAATATACATAAAAGTTTTAAAAGTAAATTAACTATAGGCTAGAATTTTGATAACTGAACTTTTGCCCAACGCACACGATAAAAATGTAAATGGGTTAATAACCATTGTACACACAAACTGCTGTAAAATTAAACGAATAAAGTAGGTGTGCTAACATTTGCTCTGACAACATTGATTAAAATTAGGGCTGTGCAAAAATTAATTGCGATTAATTGCATCCAAAATAAAAGTCTGTGTTTACATAATATATTTGTGTGTGTGTGCTGTATATATAAATACACACACATGCATGTATATATTTAAGAAAATGTGTTATTCATAAATAAAATATTTATATTTATATAATATAGATTATGTATTTGTTTTATGTATATATATATACAGAATTTAAGCGCAAAATAATTATATACAGCACACACAAATATATTATGTAAACACAGACTTTTATTTTGGATGCGATTAATCGCAATTAATTTTTGCACAGCCCTAATTATAATTATGATTCTTTACTAAATTGGTTGATAGTTTTCAAATACGCTGAAAGTGTATATATTCTATGTATGTTGCGTCAGAGCTTGAAGTCTTTAGCACAATTGAGTCGTAGAGGTGCTTTTACAGGGTCTGTCGGTCTGTCTCATTAGTTTGGCCTCATAAATAATTGTTACATCATGTCGATCCAATATGAGCATAACACCATGGCGGATTTGAACACTTCCACTTATGTCTTTATTTTCAGATTGAGGAGATGCAACAGCTGAGGTGTAAGAATAGGCTTCTACAAATCGATATTGATTGTTTAACCAAAGAGATTGACCTCCTTCAGACACGAGGTGAGAACCATGAGCTGCTGTGCTGTTGGCAATCAACAACAAACTCTTGTTTGTGTTTACTCTTGTGTATGTCATTCGTCCATCATCTTTGCTTTATTTTGTCACTTCTGTAGGCTGTGATGAAGGGGTGTTTTAGTACTAGAGATCGCCTGATAATAGATCTTACCAATTGTTTGCAAGCATTTTTCCATAAACGTGTTTCTGTTTGGTAATATCAAAGTCATCAATAATTGGCTCCATCTTGTGGATGTTTTGAGAATTACACACAGGACCACCATTAAAGAGGTCATCGGATGCCCATTTTACACAAGTTGGTATGGTTCTTTAGGGTCTTCATGTAAAGTTTGTAACATACTCTGGTTTAAATTCCTAAGTCAGGACACCCCTATGTTAAATTCTCATAGATGCCAATCTCTAGGTATGGGGAAGGGTGTGTCTTTATCTTAACTTTACATTATTCATTCACAAAGAAAAATTAGTCCTTAAAGGTTGGATTTCTCCTCATTTTTTTAGTTAAGGCATTAAGATAAATTTCCTCTGCTTTAATCAACTTTAGCATGGGTGTGTTCACATATTCTAAGCACTGTCAAAGTGACATTTGCATCCGATGACCCCTTTAAAGTAGTCGTCGGTGTTCAAAGTCAAAGTAACTTGCCTCCCTTAATTAATAATATGCATATTTAATTAATATTTAATGTATATTTAATTACGTTTCATATGAACAGCTGTTCCATAAATAGACTAATGTAAATCTCACAAACTTGTACAAAAGTACACATCTCTGTAATGTAGAAAAGTGACTTTAACTTCTGTGTGTGTTTCTTTTTACTAGTTTATATAACTTGGAAAGCCTCATGTCATTGTGGATGGCATTTAAGGAACACATTGAGGAGCTTCATTTTGTATTTTATGATCGTTTTGCCTGTTGCGTGTGTGCATTTTGAGAAACAAATCAAGAGGGATGACTCTATTTTTTTTAAATGTATCATCTTCCTAAAGTAATGCTGCTTAGTTCAGGTTCTCTTATTGGTCCTGTTTTATGTTAATGTGCAGGGCTGAACGATTAATTGCATTTGCGATAATATCACAATTTGATAAAACAAGATTTTATGAACCACAAAAGCTGTGATTACACTCTGGTCACGTGGCACGTGAGAGAAAAGCACTCTGCAGATATAGCATCAACTTGGCACGCTACACAGGAAAGGACAGTTTATGTTTGATTTACGTGATATATATATATATATATATATATATATATCATAGAATCGAGTCTGAGTGTAGTTTTTAAACAGATGCGTAATGACGCTGCGTGTGCTTAAAGCAGTGTTGTAGTCGAGACCACCTCACTCGAGTCTGAGTCGAGACCGAGACCAGAGAGAGTCGAGTCCGAGTCGAGACCGAGACCAGTGAGGGTTGATTACCTAATTTACTTTTATTTACTTAGAGAAATCCTTTTTTTTTTTTTTTACTGAATTTACTAAGAGTTTAAAAAATATGATCAGTTTAGGGTAAAAAGGCCACATAGTAGGTGGTGTTAAAAGTAATTTTATTACAATTTGTCATGCGCAGTTGCGCACTAGAAAATCACCAATCACTGGGCGTGTCAATCAATTTAAAGAAATATTTTATTAACATACATTAATAATCATGAAAAATATTTTGAATTGAACTCGAGTGGACTCGGGAATAAGTCCGAGTCCTAAAAAAAAAATGTTCGAGTACGAGTCAATTCCGAGTCCAAATGCACACGAGTCCATGACAAGACCAAGACCATTAAAATATGGTCTCGAGACCGAGTCCGAGACGAGTCCGAGTCTCGAGTACTACAACACTGGCTTAAAAGCCAATTTACACTTCTGCGTAGGGTGCGCGCAGTATGTACGGCGTAGCATACAGACGCGTACCTTACCACGCACCCTTCGCCGTAGCCGGACACGCACCTCCTCAAAAATATAACTACATGTCACGACGACGCGGACCGCAAGATCTGTGATTGGTCAGCTTGGTAGCATCGCATTTCCTCATACGCATTTCCGCACGTACCATCTCCTCCGACGTCTTCTCTCGTTTCTGCCTTTTAGTTTTAGTAATTTCACTAAAATTAACTGTTTTTCCACCTCAATAAGCTCCAACTCCAACATGATCCGCTCTCTTTCAGTCGCCATTGCTTGTAGTAATCTAGCCGCGAGGATCTAAACACAGTGGAACATTAAAACCCTCCGCCGCCAACTAGCGTTTTGGAGCAGTACTGCAGAGCAACCAAGACCTGAATGCAGAAGTATAAATGCTTACGACGGCGTAGCCTACGCCGTACACTACCTCGACGCAGAAGTATAAACGGGCCTTTAGAAACAGCGGTATTCTGTCTCTCTCTCTCTTACTTAGTCACACACAGCTCAAAACTTACGAAAAATAATAAAGTTTTCATAAAGTTCGGAAAGGTTTAAGCGAATTCGCGGGCTTTATCGCCCTGGTTGCCGCTTTGCTTGATGTTACTCTTGCAGTGTGTGGTCTCGTCCGCCAGAATTTCTCACAAATGCTCCACGAAGGCATTATTTATGTCTTTTGGAATGTAGTTGGCTTATATGTTAAAAATGTGAAAATCACTGAAGGCTGATTTCAATTTACAAAAATACTTTTGTGAAGAGCGGTCGCGCATGCGGCTGTGAGCGACTCATTGGTTAATGTACTGGCATCTCAAAATGCTTTTATGACGCAAAGTTAGTGTAAACATGTCATTCATATCTTAAAACAACAGGACAAACCACATCTTATATTTCAAAAGGAATCTGTGCATTAGCGTGAATGCAGTTTATCGTATTTAAACTAAGAAGACAAATCACTCACGGCTCTTGAATGGAAACCGTTCAGACGGCGACTTCTAAATACTGAAAACACTTTATTGCTTTTTTTTTGTTCCTTGTTGCCTATTTGAAATTCTTAAATTTTTTAATAATAATTTTTCTTAAATATGTATAATTAGTAGGGCTGTGCAAAAATTAATTGCGATTAATCGTATCCAAAATAAAAGTCTGTGTTTACATAATATATTTGTGTGTGCTGTATATAATTATTTTGTATATATGAAGAGTTCAGATGCAAAAGCCTCTAAATGCCATTTGAAATTTTCTTCTTTAATGATGATTTTTATCAAACTTGTATATTTAAGTTCAGTAATTTCACTTAAATAACAATTAATAGGTAATTATCATTGCCATTTAAGTGAAATCACTGAACTTAAATATACAAGCTTGATAAAAATGATCATTCTAGAANTGTACTGAGCTGCTTCATGTCAATCACTGTATGATGTATGCTTTCGAATCAGTACTGTGAAACGAAGACCTGATAGCTAGGACTGTAATTATAGCTTGTTGGGATAAGTGACCCACTGTGGTGCATCGGTAAGAATGCAACTGGATGCTCTGACTCTCTTGAAGGGTTTTATTGACAGCCAACAGATGATTGTCTGTCTTCTTAAAATGTACAGTATGTGTGTGGTTCTACAACAACAATAAAGAAAAGAAAAATATCAGCATACAAATAACAAAATGCTGTCAGGATACAATTATTAAAGCTAATACTTGTCATTTAGTATAATCTTCACTTCAGGTAACTTTAGCTATTTAAATCAAATAAACAAAATAATATACCAGCACACATTAGCTTATTATTAAACTAAACAGCCTTCTCTCAGTAACAACAACAACCAAAAACACATAGTTCTCGACTACATAATCATTATAAACACTCCATGAATAACTATGCAGTATCAGATTAATACTCATAAGCACAATAGTAGTGTATTACTAATAATACTAGGCATTAATGTGCTGTTAGCGAACTTTAAGCTAACAATACTACATTTCAACTGAGTACCTCAGATTAAGCAACACTCATAAATACCCTAATACACCAAAATACACATATGTAAAACATTCACCAGGGTACTCACATGTCTCTGAACGCACACATGCACGGATCACAGCACAGATGACTGATTTATTAACTATTCTCCTCAGAAATATCTACGATGGGCTTCCCGGCCACTCTCACCGTTAACTCAAAACGAAACCTATCAGTTCGCGCAAAAACGGGTGTCCTCTCCGTGACTCCAAAACAAAGGCGCTGATTGGCTGATCCCCGTTACCAAGACATTAATAACGAGTCCTTCTTTACAGCCGCCCCCAAATTTGCACAGTCAAATTTGCTGTCCCAGAGAAGGACTATTGGTCTCAGGTGCTGTCTCAGGTATGGCAGGAAGTGGAACAAGACGGGCAACTGGCCGGGTGTAAGTTCTGTTGTTCACCTGAATCTCTGCTGTCCTAATCCTCCCATCTGCACCTGGGATAACCTTAGTGATGCGGCCAATAGGCCAAAGTGCCCTCGGGAGTTGTGGGTCAACGATCATGGCAACAGCCCCAGATTGTAGTGGGGCCACTTCTTTCTGCCACTTGGTGCGCGTCTGCAAGGCAGGAAGATAGTGCCTAATAAATGTCCTCCAGAATTGGTCAGCGAGGACCTGCGTATGCCTCCAGCGGCGGCGGCTCAACAGCTCGGACTCTGGATACAACACTTGAGGCAACGATGGGTCGGGCCGCCCCATCACAAGCAGATTGGGGGTTACTGGGTCAGGGTCTGCAACGTCACTGGATACATACCCCAAGGCTTAGAGTTTAGGATGCCCTCTATCTCGATCAGAACCGTGCGCAGGACTTCTTCTGTCACTGTCTGCATCTGGATCGTAGCATACAGGGCAGCTTTGATAGATTTGATTTCCCTCTCCCATGCACCACCAAAGTGAGGCGCACTTGGAGGGTTGAATCTGAACTCAATCTGATGTTTGGCCAGTTCTGCTTGTAAAGTGGGGTGCAGTGCCTTGAAAGACTCGTGGATTTCCCTCTCTCCCCCTCTGAAATTTGTGCCCTGGTCCGACAGAAGCTCCGCTGGTTTTCCTCTGCGTGAGATGAATCTGCGGAGGGCCATCAGAAAGGAATCCTGGTCTAGACTAGTCAGGACGTCTATGTAGACAGCTCGGGTAGTAAGGCACTTAAATAATATACCCCAACGCTTCTCATTACGCCGTCCGATTTTGACCATGAAGGGCCCGAAACAATCTGTTCCTGTAGAGAAGAAAGGTGGTTTCATTAACCGCAGGCGGGCAAGAGGTAAGTCTGCCATTTGTGGCACTGCAGGCTTTGCTCTCCATCTCCGACAATCAGGGCAGGAGTGCTGATGCCGCTTCACAGCTTCTCTTCCCCGAAGGATCCAGTACCGTCGGCGAAGCTCTGCAAAGAGTCGCTCTGAGCCTGGATGACGAAGATCACGGTCAGCATCTTGTATGATGAGTTTAGTCACCTGGTGAGCTGGGTCCAGAACTATCGGATGAATGGTTTCTGTGTCCAGAAGTCACTGCGACGCAATCTGCCTCCAACCCGGATCAGCTGCAGTCGATCATCATATTCAGGGGCTAATGTAATCAACCGGCTGGTGGAAGGGACAGGTTTTCCTTCTGAGAGGAGTTGAAAGTCCTCCCCGAAGCAGTCTAACTGGACTTGCCTCAGTAAATCTCTCTCAGAATCCCGATAGTCTTGTGCAGTTGGCGTTGACTTGCTACCTGCCGCCCCATGGCGAGACCTCACAACCGCCTCTAACATGTCCCTGAAACCATTGAATTGGCTGGCATCAAGTAAGGGCGGAAGAGGGGTGGTGGTGATAGAGCCGCAGAATGTAGCCTTGCGAAGCTCTGTGGCGTCCAACTGCTCAGCCTTTGGCTTAGTAGGCCAATACTCAGATGACATGCGCAGAAATGCTGGGCCGTGCTTCCACCGGCTCTCCCCCCCCAGCTCCGTTAGGGTCTTCCCGCGCGTAATGTCATCCGCGGGATTATTTTCAGAATCCACGTACCTCCATGCTTGGGCCTCAGTCAGCTCCTGGATCTCGGAGACCCTGGTGCCCACAAACACCTTAAACCTGCATGAGTCTGACTGAAGCCATGTAAGAACTGTGGTGGAGTCTGTCCAGAGTACCACTTCATGAAGTACCAGGGTGAGTTCACGCTGCAACAACCTTGCCAACTGAGCTCCAGTCACCGCCGCACATAGCTCTAATCGTGGTATCGACTGCTGGCGCTTAGGGGCCACTCTAGAACGTGCAGTCAGAAAGGCCACCTCCACTTTACCACCTGAACCCTCCGTACGAAGATACGCAACTGATCCGTAAGCTTTCTCAGATGCGTCACAGAATATGTGGAGGCTCCTGACGGAACTTGGGTGATCCAGAGGGGGGCTTGAATAGCATCGTGGCAAGACAATCTCTGGAAGGTGCTGCAGCTCATTCTCCCAGGTTATCCAGGCCTTGAGGGCGTCATCTGGCAGTGACGGGTCATCCCACTCTCTCTCTTTGTTCCATAATTGCTGGACAATGATTTTGGCCCGCGTGGCGAAGGGAACGAGAAAGCCAAGTGGATCAAAAAGACGTGCCAGTGTACTATAGATATTCCTCATAGTAGGTGTGGGACGGTTAGTGAGGCTGCACTTGTATGCCAGAGTGTCTGAGGCACAAAGCCATCGGAGTCCAAGTGCGAGCTCCTGTGGATCCTCCATTGATTCTGTGAACCATAACTCACTGCTCTCGGATCTCGCCCCTTTTGGAAGGTGACTGATAACTTCTGGAACGTTACTAGTCCACTGACGCAGCTCGAAACCCCCTGAGGCTAACAACATCTTCAATTTGTCAACCAGCTGTCTTGCTGCTGTAGGGGATGAGAGGCTCTGTAAGTGGTTATCCACATAAAAATAACGCTCAACGGCCACCCTGACGTCCTCCTCTGGCTGGCTATGGTCGGTCACATGTTTCTGTAGTGCAAACGTTGCACAGCAGGGGCTGCATGTCGTTCCGAAGGGGAGGACCTGCCACTCATAAGTGCAGGGTGGCGCCTCTTTGTTCAGGTCCCTCCAAACAAAACGAAGCAGGGATCTGTCTTCTGGCAGCAGCCTGATTTGGTGGAACATGCCTTTTATGTCACTACTTATAGCGACAGAATGCTCCCGAAATCTTAGCAGGACACCTAACAGGCTGGAGGTCAATGTGGGGCCTGGTAGCAGAAGCTCATTCAGGTTATAGCCCTTGTATGCAAAGGAGCAGTTGAATACGAGTCGGTTTTTTCCATTATGACTCACCATGTGGTGAGGTATGAACCAGGACTCTGTAGACAAACTCAGCTCTTCTTCTGTTACCTTCTTCACATACCCTGCCTGTTCCAACTTCAGGATCTCTGCTGCATAGGCTGATGCTCGTATTGAGTCTTTCATCAAACGTCTTTCGGTGCTCCGCAGACTCGCCAGTACAGCATCCTTGGAGGTGCGGAGACAGGGCATGTTCTTTACACGAAGCAAGGGGGTGGCGTAGCGATTGACTCCGTCGACTTCCACCCTCACTGTCCTGGTTTCCAGCATGCGAACTGCCTCTTGATCGAGCTTTGAGCGAATCACCATCTTCTCACTCCTATAAGGCAATACGTCCATTTGCCATAGCTTCTCAACATGATGAAGGAGCTCTGCAGAGGGTGACTGTGTGGCGATATGCAGACACTGCTGTGGCTGGAGATATTGTCTGAGGATTTTGGTTGGGCCCTGAATAGTCCAGCCCAACTTGGTCTTTACAGCGGCTGGTCCTCCAGGCGGACCCATACGAACCGGTTCCACTGGCGTGATCAGGTGCGTGTAGTCTGACCCAATCAGGACCATGGGATGAACACATTCCAATGTTTGCAAAGGGAGTCCTTTCAGGTGTTTATATTTGCGCTGGAGTGTCTTCACCGGTTGTGAGTGCTCTGCCAGCCCCAGCTGATCGGCAGTAAAGGCTCTCCTGATCTTGTAGGATTTTTGGGGGTGACTGGCAGGAGAAATAGAGAAGGAGACAGACATACCCTGTAGAATTCTAAGATCCTGGCGCACAGTCCTTAAAGCGAGGCTCTCTGGTTCCCCTTTAAGTTTAAGCTCTTTAGCAGCGGCTGGAAGTAACATAGTCCGCTCTGACCCGTCATCCAGTATCGCGTAGGTCTCCAGGGCCTGCTCTCCATTATGTAGCACAACCTTTGTTACCTTCAGGAGCACCTGACTACAGCCAGACTGCCTATCCAAGTAGAGAACTTCATTGGCGGTACTCACTAAACAGGAGGTGTTCTCTGTGGCTGGTGTCACTATGGCTGACCTAATGTTAAGGTCGTGGAGAGCTTCCAGATGTCTGCCATTACAATTCTTGCACCTGGCCTTTAGTTTGCACTGTGCGGCCTGATGACAGCGACCACAACGCCAGCACCGCCTGTTTCTCTTGATCCAATCTCTCCGCTGCTCAGTTGTTAGCTGGCTAAATTTACTGCACTGGTTCAAGTAATGCAGGGCATCGGTACAGTATGGGCAGGGCAGAGTGACTTTGCCTTGTGGATTGGCACTAGTGGATGGGAATACTGGGACAGTCGGGCCACTTGAAGACTGTTCCGCTCCATGGAGGACTGTGGTTGGCCTGCCATACTTTGAGTCCTTCCGTCTCTCCCTTTTACCTTCCGGGTTCTCTCTGGGTCGGGATTCATATCCATACTCCTGAATCTGCAGCTCAAACTCCAGCCAGCTAGCGAAGTCTAACAGCGTAGGGACACGGATGCCGAGGGGTTGTAGGTGTCTCAGAAATCCAGACCGCATGTCTTGCGGGAGCTTGGACATAAGCCTAGTGACATGGGACCCACACTGAAGCTCAATATGGCCTTTCTCTCCAAGCTGATCGAGCATGCCAACCAGGGCTCTCACTCTGAGGGCAAATCCTTTAAAGGCAGCAATGTCCTGACTACGGATGTTAGGCGCCTCCATCAGATCGGCAATCCGCCTTAATGCTAGCTGGTGAGGTTGCCCATAGTGCTCTGTTAAGGAGGCCATAGTGTCGGTGTAGGGTTGGGTAGAGTTGGTATATGAGTCAGCAATGAGGAGTGCTTCCTCAAATTTTAGATGGTCAACTAGAATCTGATATTTAAACCTCTCCGTAGCATCCTTGGGGAGGAGATTCTCCAGGGAGGTCTTCAGCCTAGCAAACTCACGTGGGTCCCCTCTACTAAAATCTGGGATGGTGGGTTGAGGACCCCGATATATGTACTCTGTTGCTTGACGGGAGTGAACGTTTTCGGGTCTCTGTCCATCAGCTGCGCCTGGCTCAGGAGGAATCACATGAGGTAAAATATGTGGACGGTCTTGCGGCTCTGTCGGCTGGTGTGACCTCACCATCCGACCAGATGCAACCAGCTTACTGTTCTCTGATGCTGACATTTCAGGAAGCTGCTCCTGAGTACTCCCCATCTTCTTAAGGCATGTCATCAACTCTACCACTAACTCTGTGGGCAGTGTGGTAGTGGATAGCTGTGGTTTCTCCTCATCATCTGCCACTGGAGGGGGGGGAAGGGGCCAGTCTTCATCGTCCACTTCTATTTTACTGGATACCTGCACAGGTGCTAATGTAGTATGGGCCGTAACCTGTGGTGTGGGTCTTAGTGAGCTAGTGGCGGCAGTGTGCACTGAGGGTTGAGCGTGCGGGCTGTACTCCGGGGGGAGAATGCAGTGTGTTGTGATGGATCTGGACCTTTACTTAGATTAAGCTGTGTTTGCATCTCCATTACGATGAGTTGAAGCCTTTGGTTCTCCTCTCTTATCCTTTGCAGCTCATCTAATATTTCAGGTGAAGCCCTTGGGGTTACTCTGTGAGACAGTGGTCTAGCTGGGGTGCTCTCATAATGGGGTCCCGAGAACACTGACTCTCTGGAATACTTAGAGCGAGCACCAGTCCGGTTCCACTGATCAAGTAGCTGTGAAGTGCTTGACATCTGGTCAATCCTCTCACTACTGTAATAGGGCTCCTGCATCTGATAGGAGGGCTGTGAGGAGAGTGATGCAGCCTGGGGGGGTCCCTCCACAACAGGCAGGGAGACTTCATAATCAGCAAACCAGGTTGGCGGACGTGTCTGACGTCTCGGACGGGTATTAGGAAGTGGCGTCGCCTCACCTCTACCATATGGAAACATCCTCCTTCACAGCAGTCACACAACATCCGGCTCGAAGGACCAATTTGAAACGAAGACCTTGATAGCTAGGACTGTAATTATAGCTTGTTGGGATAAGTGACCACTGTGGTGCATCGGTAAGAATGCAACTGGATGCTCTGACTCTCTTGAAGGGGTTTATTGACAGCCAACAGATGATTGTCTGTCTTCTTAGAATGTACAGTATGTGTGTGGTTCTACAACAACAACAATAAAGAAAAGAAAAATATCAGCATACAAATAACAAAATGCTGTCAGGATACAATTATTAAAGCTAATACTTGTCATTTAGTATAATCTTCCCTTCAGGTAACTTTAGCTATTTAAATCAAATAAACAAAATAATATACCAGCACACATTAGCTTATTATTAAACTAAACAGCCTTCTCTCAGTAACAACAACAACCAAAAACACATAGTTCTCGACTACATAATCATTATAAACACTCCATGAATAACTATGCATGCAGTATCAGATTAATACTCATAAGCACAATAATAGTGTATTACTAATAATACTAGGCATTAATGTGCTGTTAGCGAACTTTAAGCTAACAATACTACATTTCAACTGAGTACCTCAGATTAAGCAACACTCATAAATACCCTAATACACCAAAATACACATATGTAAAACATTCACCAGGGTACTCACATGTCTCTGAACGCACACATGCACGGATCACAGCACAGATGACTGATTTATTAACTATTCTCCTCAGAAATATCTACGATGGGCTTCCCGGCCACTCTCACCGTTAACTCAAAAACGAAACCTATCAGTTCGCGCAAAAACGGGTGTCCTCTCCGTGACTCCAAAACAAAGGCGCTGATTGGCTGATCCCCGTTACCAAGACATTAATAACGAGTCCTTCTTTACACCTACTGTATTACTGATGGTAAGGTTGCGCTGTTGACGCTCGCGCAGAGAAATCTACACACATGAGCGGAGCACACACACACACAGTTAACAACATACTCTGCCTATAAAAAATCGAAATGTGGAGTTTTTATATTTTAACATATGTTAAGCACTAAGCAGCCTCAATTATTTTTCCTGAATACCATCACGATTGAAAAAGTGACATTGATTTCCTACAACAGTTCAATAAACAGTTAAGATTAAGTCACTTACTGTTTATAAGCAATATTGGGTGTTTTTGTTCCATTTCAGCAGCGAAAATAGTTCCAAAGAAAAGTCACAGCAGAACCACGAAGCATCTCACAGGAACTCATCCTGTTTTCATTACTGAATGATTCAGCATTTTGAACGAATCGGTTGAGTCAAGGATTCAATGACCCATTCATAAACATCAACTGTCTCATTCTTGAATGAATCAACCGTTTGAACGAATCGTTTGAATTAATGAATCAATAACTCACTCATTTATACGGCCGCCTGCCGCCACCTATTGGCAGTTTAGTGTTATGTTTATAAGTAGCCTAGTATAATTCTTTTCAATATTTCTTATTTGCACATTTAAATCAATTTCATAACATTATTTTATGAAATTGTAATTTTTCAGTGTAAATGATTTAATTTCATCAGCCCTACCTAGGGTAACAGTATGCTTCATCTTTCATTTTAAATTCCTAAATTTGATCAATAAATTCAATTATTTAGAATAATAAGACACTATAGGGCATTTAATAATATTGGTGGATGGGGATGCCCTTAAAGGTGCATATATTACAATTTGCCTTTTTAAATATCAAAGCTGATTGAACACTGATGAGAATATTGCTTCAGAATAAAAAATAAATACATTTTAAAAATCCGGACAAGCAACTTTTTTACTCGGACAAGTGATTGACAGATTTACTTACTTGTCCGGAGGACAAGCACGTGAAAAGGCTTAAGGGGATAGTTTACTTTGAAATTAATTTTTGATATGTTTTAGCTTAACTCAAGGGCATCCAAGATGTAGGTGTCTTTGTTTCCACAGTAGTTTCAATTTTGATATTTTTAGGTTTGACTATCCCTTTAATGTCGAGCCCTGAATAATTTCCTACCCATCCCTTGCTGCCACTGAAAAAAAAAAAAAAAAAATTACCTACCGACCCATGACCTCAACTGACAACCAACCGGAACCAATTTTTTTTTTTTAGGCCTCGTACACCAAACGTCTGTACTCTGTATTGAGCTGCTTCATGTCAATCACTGTATGCTGTATGCTTTCGAATCAGTACTGTGATGTCATACACCAATCGTCTGTACTCTGTACTGAGCTGCTTCATGTCAATCACTGTATGATGTATGCTTTCGAATCAGTACTGTGATGTCATACAATCGTCTGTACTCTGTACTGAGCTGCTTCATGTCAATCACTGCATGCTGTATGCTTTCGAATCAGTACTATGACGTCATACACCAATCGTCTGTACTCTGTAACAGGCGCGGATTTATGGGCGGCCAGATTGACAGGTGGCCCACCCAAACAGATTATTAAAAACAATTTAAATTTTTAATTTTCATAATAATAATGAATTAAGTTTGGCCTTACGGCCCCCCAACACTTTATATGATATGACAAGCGCTGAGCGCGTCCATCTCTGGCTCAGCGCCAGCGAGCGCACAGTTTGAATCTGGCAGTGATGTCATGTCACTGTACATATTTTGTCCAGACTTCGACACCCTTGCAAGGAGAGTAGACGAGGCTCATTGTTCACATTGGTAAGACAAAGAATAGGGCCCGTTCACAGATTGCGCACTCAATTTTGTAATTTCAAATGTACGTTCATAATGGAAGCAACGTTGTCGCGCGGTCTGGCGTCTGATTGACTTGTCAAACGCGTGCGTTTCGACAGTCAAGGGACGCGCGATTTGCCATAAAATATAATATCTTGACGACATTTATAAAATATAACATCTTGACCATATTTAATGTTAACATATATTGCATAAATATTTTTATGTATAAGTATGTGTGAATATGACAAATATTATGCCCAGAGCTTTCAATCATTTTTTCATGTATTCTTCGGATGTTCATGCCTATTCCACTAGGCGTTGTAAAGATTTGTATCTTGCCTTTTGTAGAACTACAGCTAATCAATCTACACTGAAATACAGAGGGAATTCCCTCTGGAATCATTTGGACCCTGTTTTAAAGACTAAAATCACTATAAACACTTTTAAAAGAGAGCTGAAAAAATGTTAACATATAATTAAGTTTATTTTGTTAATTTGTTGTATTAACATGATTGATGTATTGATTATATTGTCTTGCTTGATCATGTAATTTTATGTCCATTTTAATGAGATTTTGGGGAAGTGGTTTTATAAGACCTCATGTCTTCTCACTTTCTGCCGCACAGTTTTTTTTTTTTTTCGTTAATGGACTTGTAAAGTTGTATTTTAAATGTTATATGTGCAAATAAATAAAATCTAAAAGCTCGCATTCTTAACGTGTGCTTTGTGGTCACGGAAAATGCGCATGAGAAACTCCCGGGTTTGCAGCAAAACGTGTGTCCTCGACGTGTGATCTGCTATTTAAACGAGATTGTTTCTGTCTGCAGGTGTTTTAGGTTAACAGCCATATATTGTCTTATTATTCGAAATAATTGAATTTATTGATCGAATTTAGGAATTTAAAATGAAAGATGAAGCATACATTTAATTATATTGGGGGATGGATGCCCTTTAACGGTGCAGAAATTACAATATGGTGATTTAAATATCAAAGCTGATTGATCACTCATGAGAATATTGTTTCAGAGTAAAAAAAAAATAAATAAAAAAAATGCTTTCAAATCAGTACTGATGTCATACACCAATCGTCTGTACTCTGTACTGAGCTGCTTCATGTCAATCACTGTATGATGTATGCTTTCGAATCAGTACTGTGATGTCATAATCGTCTGTACTCTGTACTGAGCTGCTTCTTGTCAATCACTGCATGCTGTATGCTTTCGAATCAGTACTGTGACATCATACACCAATCGTCTGTACTCTGTAGAGAGCTGTTTCAAGTCAATCACTGTGTGCTGTATGCTTTCGAATCAGTACTGTGACGTCATACACCAATCGTCTGTACTCTGTAACAGGCGCGGATTTATGGGCGGCCAGAGTGACAGGTGTCCCACCCAAACAGATTAATAAAAACAATTTAAATGTTTAATTTTCATAATAATAATGAATTAAGTTTGGCCATACGGCCCGCCCAACACTTTATATGATATGACAAGCGCTGAGCGCGTCCATCTCTGGCTCAGCGCCAGCGAGCGCACAGTTTGAATCTGGCAGTGATGTCATGTCACTGTACATATTTTGTCCAGACTTCGACACCCTTGCAAGGAGAGTAGACGAGGCTCATTGTTCACATGAACACCATGACTTGGTAAGACAAAGAATAGGGCCCGTTCACAGATCGCTTCTTTTGCGCACTCAAGTTTGTCATTTCAAATGTACGTTCTCATAATGGAAGCAACGTTGTCGCGCGGTCAGGCGTCTGATTGACTCGTCAAACGCGTGCGTTTCGACAGCCAAGGGACGCGCGATTTGCCATAAAATATAACATCTTGACCATATTTAATGTTAACATATATTGCATAAATATTTGTATGTGTGAATATGACAAATATTATGCCCAGAGCTTTCAATCATTTTTTCATGTATTCTTCGGATGTTCATGCCTATTCCAGGCGTTGTAAAGATTTGTATCTTGCCTTTTGTAGAACTACAGCTAATCAATCTACACTGAAATACAGAGGGAATTCCCTCTGGAATCATTTGGACCCTGTTTTAAAGACTAAAATCACTATAAACACTTTTAAAAGAGAGCTGAAAAAATGTTAACATATAATTAAGTTTATTTTGTTAATTTGTTGTATTAACATGATTGATGTATTGATTATATTGTCTTGCTTGATCATGTAATTTTATGTCCATTTTAATGAGATTTTGGGGATAAGACCTCATGGTCTTCTCACTTTCTCCCGCACAGTTTTTTTTTTTTTTCCGTTAATGGACTTGTAAAGTTGTATTTTAAATGTTATATGTGCAAATAAATAAAATCTAAAAGCTCGCGTTCTTAACGTGCGCTTTGTGGTCACGGAAAATGCGCATGAGAAACTCCCGGTTTTGCAGCAAAACGTGTGTCCTCGACGTGTGATCTGATATTTAAACGAGATTGTTTCTGTCTGCAGGTGTTTTATGCTATATTAACAGCCAGTGTCTTATTATTCGAATTAATTGAATTTATTGATCGAGTTTAGGAATTTAAAATGAAAGATGAAGCATACATTTAATAATATTGGGGGATGGATGCCCTTTAACGGTGCAGAAATTACAATATGGTGATTTAAATATCAAAGCTGATTGATCACTCATGAGAATATTGTTTCAGAATAAAAAAAAATAAAATATAAAAAATGCTTTCAAATCAGTACTGATTTTTTTCTTTTTTTTTCTTCTTTCAAATCAGTACTGATGTCAGGCGTTAAAAAAATAAAAAAATAAAAAATAAACTAAAAAAAAATGTGTTTGTTTCCGGTTTCCGACCGACCCTGTCAATTTATGTGCGACCCCAAATTATTTTATGAGCTTGGGGAAGAAATAATAAAAATTAAATAAATACACAAATAAAAAACTCTGAGGCGAACTATTAATTTACGTTTTTGTACAGCTCCGTCTTTTTATAGCACGCGATGTAAGATGCATCTTGTCCTCCAGCAATCTATTAACAAACGAGGCAGATATCGTTCGTCAAACTGAACTATAATACATATTATACAAGTCTTTTTTTGTAATTTAGGATATTTTTATTCATATTCGCACACATACAAATACATGCATTCATAGGCATGCACACACCACATACTAATACCTCCATCCGCCTATAGTTTTATAAAAAATCATCCTATCATGATCCAATCATGATCCCAATCACATCTTCTGCTGTCTAGCACTTCTTTCGCCATGTATTTGTTCGTTTCTTTCATTATTTTATGCAATCCAAAACACTCTAACCTGCCGCGGTTCGTATCTCTAGAGCCCGTCTAACTTGACCGCTTTTCCGGGACAAATGGATTTTTGAAGTACAAGTAAAAGAGAATTTTACTCGCCTCAACGGACAAGTAGCCTGAACATCAATAACAAACAAAAAAATAGCTAGGGAATCACTAAACCGAGAGAATGATTCTGATTTTATTACATTTATTGCAAGTTGCGATCGATTGTGGATAATAAATGTAGCAGGCCTACTGTATTACTGATGGTAAGGTTGCGCTGTTGACGCTCGCGCAGAGAAATCTACACACATGAGCGGAGCACACACACACACAGTTAACAACATACTCTGCCTATAAAAAATCTAAATGTGGAGTTTTTATATTTTAACATATGTTAAGCACTAAGCAGCCTCAATTATTTTTCCTGAATACCATCACGATTGAAAAAGTGACATTGATTTCCTACAACAGTTCAATAAACAGTTAAGATTAAGTCACTTACTGTTTATAAGCAATATTGGGTGTTTTTGTTCCATTTCAGCAGCGAAAATAGTTCCAAAGAAAAGTCACAGCAGAACCACGAAGCATCTCACAGGAACTCATCCTGTTTTCATTACTGAATGATTCAGCATTTTGAACGAATCGGTTGAGTCAAGGATTCAATGACCCATTCATAAACATCAACTGTCTCATTCTTGAATGAATCAACCGTTTGAACGAATCGTTTGAATTAATGAATCAATAACTCACTCATTTATACGGCCGCCTGCCGCCACCTATTGGCAGTTTAGTGTTATGTTTATAAGTAGCCTAGTATAATTCTTTTCAATATTTCTTATTTGCACATTTAAATCAATTTCATAACATTATTTTATGAAATTGTAATTTTTCAGTGTAAATGATTTAATTTCATCAGCCCTACCTAGGGTAACAGTATGCTTCATCTTTCATTTTAAATTCCTAAATTTGATCAATAAATTCAATTATTTAGAATAATAAGACACTATAGGGCATTTAATAATATTGGTGGATGGGGATGCCCTTAAAGGTGCATATATTACAATTTGCCTTTTTAAATATCAAAGCTGATTGAACACTGATGAGAATATTGCTTCAGAATAAAAAATAAATACATTTTAAAAATCCGGACAAGCAACTTTTTTACTCGGACAAGTGATTGACAGATTTACTTACTTGTCCGGAGGACAAGCACGTGAAAAGGCTTAAGGGGATAGTTTACTTTGAAATTAATTTTTGATATGTTTTAGCTTAACTCAAGGGCATCCAAGATGTAGGTGTCTTTGTTTCCACAGTAGTTTCAATTTTGATATTTTTAGGTTTGACTATCCCTTTAATGTCGAGCCCTGAATAATTTCCTACCCATCCCTTGCTGCCACTGAAAAAAAAAAAAAAAAAAAATTACCTACCGACCCATGACCTCAACTGACAACCAACCGGAACCAAGTTTTTTTTTTTTTAGGCCTCGTACACCAAACGTCTGTACTCTGTATTGAGCTGCTTCATGTCAATCACTGTATGCTGTATGCTTTCGAATCAGTACTGTGATGTCATACACCAATCGTCTGTACTCTGTACTGAGCTGCTTCATGTCAATCACTGTATGATGTATGCTTTCGAATCAGTACTGTGATGTCATACAATCGTCTGTACTCTGTACTGAGCTGCTTCATGTCAATCACTGCATGCTGTATGCTTTCGAATCAGTACTATGACGTCATACACCAATCGTCTGTACTCTGTAACAGGCGCGGATTTATGGGCGGCCAGATTGACAGGTGGCCCACCCAAACAGATTATTAAAAACAATTTAAATTTTTAATTTTCATAATAATAATGAATTAAGTTTGGCCTTACGGCCCCCCAACACTTTATATGATATGACAAGCGCTGAGCGCGTCCATCTCTGGCTCAGCGCCAGCGAGCGCACAGTTTGAATCTGGCAGTGATGTCATGTCACTGTACATATTTTGTCCAGACTTCGACACCCTTGCAAGGAGAGTAGACGAGGCTCATTGTTCACATTGGTAAGACAAAGAATAGGGCCCGTTCACAGATTGCGCACTCAATTTTGTAATTTCAAATGTACGTTCATAATGGAAGCAACGTTGTCGCGCGGTCTGGCGTCTGATTGACTTGTCAAACGCGTGCGTTTCGACAGTCAAGGGACGCGCGATTTGCCATAAAATATAATATCTTGACGACATTTATAAAATATAACATCTTGACCATATTTAATGTTAACATATATTGCATAAATATTTTTATGTATAAGTATGTGTGAATATGACAAATATTATGCCCAGAGCTTTCAATCATTTTTTCATGTATTCTTCGGATGTTCATGCCTATTCCACTAGGCGTTGTAAAGATTTGTATCTTGCCTTTTGTAGAACTACAGCTAATCAATCTACACTGAAATACAGAGGGAATTCCCTCTGGAATCATTTGGACCCTGTTTTAAAGACTAAAATCACTATAAACACTTTTAAAAGAGAGCTGAAAAAATGTTAACATATAATTAAGTTTATTTTGTTAATTTGTTGTATTAACATGATTGATGTATTGATTATATTGTCTTGCTTGATCATGTAATTTTATGTCCATTTTAATGAGATTTTGGGGAAGTGGTTTTATAAGACCTCATGTCTTCTCACTTTCTGCCGCACAGTTTTTTTTTTTTTTCGTTAATGGACTTGTAAAGTTGTATTTTAAATGTTATATGTGCAAATAAATAAAATCTAAAAGCTCGCATTCTTAACGTGTGCTTTGTGGTCACGGAAAATGCGCATGAGAAACTCCCGGGTTTGCAGCAAAACGTGTGTCCTCGACGTGTGATCTGCTATTTAAACGAGATTGTTTCTGTCTGCAGGTGTTTTAGGTTAACAGCCATATATTGTCTTATTATTCGAAATAATTGAATTTATTGATCGAATTTAGGAATTTAAAATGAAAGATGAAGCATACATTTAATTATATTGGGGGATGGATGCCCTTTAACGGTGCAGAAATTACAATATGGTGATTTAAATATCAAAGCTGATTGATCACTCATGAGAATATTGTTTCAGAGTAAAAAAAAATAAATAAAAAAAATGCTTTCAAATCAGTACTGATGTCATACACCAATCGTCTGTACTCTGTACTGAGCTGCTTCATGTCAATCACTGTATGATGTATGCTTTCGAATCAGTACTGTGATGTCATAATCGTCTGTACTCTGTACTGAGCTGCTTCTTGTCAATCACTGCATGCTGTATGCTTTCGAATCAGTACTGTGACATCATACACCAATCGTCTGTACTCTGTAGAGAGCTGTTTCAAGTCAATCACTGTGTGCTGTATGCTTTCGAATCAGTACTGTGACGTCATACACCAATCGTCTGTACTCTGTAACAGGCGCGGATTTATGGGCGGCCAGAGTGACAGGTGTCCCACCCAAACAGATTAATAAAAACATTTAAATGTTTAATTTTCATAATAATAATGAATTAAGTTTGGCCATACGGCCCGCCCAACACTTTATATGATATGACAAGCGCTGAGCGCGTCCATCGCTGGCTCAGCGCCAGCGAGCGCACAGTTTGAATCTGGCAGTGATGTCATGTCACTGTCCAGACTTCGTCCAGACTTCTTCGACACCCTTGCAAGGAGAGTAGACGAGGCTCATTGTTCACATGAACACCATGTCTTGGTAAGACAAAGAATAGGGCCTGTGTTCACAGATCGCCTCTTTTGCGCACTCAAGTTTGTCATTTCAAATGTACGTTCTCATAATGGAAGCAACGTTGTCGCGCGGTCAGGCGTCTGATTGACTCGTCAAACGCGTGCGTTTCGACAGCCAAGGGACGCGCGATTTGCCATAAAATATAACATCTTGACCATATTTAATGTTAACATATATTGCATAAATATTTGTATGTGTGAATATGACAAATATTATGCCCAGAGCTTTCAATCATTTTTTCATGTATTCTTCGGATGTTCATGCCTATTCCAGGCGTTGTAAAATTTGTATCTTGCCTTTTGTAGAACTACAGCTAATCAATCTACACTGAAATACAGAGGGAATTCCCTCTGGAATCATTTGGACCCTGTTTTAAAGACTAAAATCACTATAAACACTTTTAAAAGAGAGCTGAAAAAATGTTAACATATAATTAAGTTTTTTGTTAATTTGTTGTATTAACATGATTGATGTATTGATTATATTGTCTTGCTTGATCATGTAATTTTATGTCCATTTTAATGAGATTTGGGGATATAAGACCTCATGGTCTTCTCACTTTCTCCCGCACAGTTTTTTTTTTTTCCGTTAATGGACTTGTAAAGTTGTATTTTAAATGTTATATGTGCAAATAAATAAAATCTAAAATCTCGCGTTCTTAACGTGCGCTTTGTGGTCACGGAAAATGCGCATGAGAAACTCCCGGTTTTGCAGCAAAACGTGTGTCCTCGACGTGTGATCTGCTAACCCGGTCTCATCCCAAATCGTCATATAACTGACGTTTTGGGACGTCTTTTGACCATACGTCAATATTCGCCTTTTTAGGGCCCCCTTAAACGTCGGTAGAATGAGGTTATGGTCCTAACTCTAACCCATACCTAAACTTAACCCTAAACCAACCCGTCACCTAACTGACGTTAAAGGTTTAAAGCGTCAGTTGTATGACGGCCCGGGATCGCCAATCTACCGACGTTTAAGGGGCCCTAAAAAGGCGGATATTGACGTATGGGCAAAATACGTCCAAAACGTCAGTTATATGACGATTTGGGATGAGACTGTGTTAATTTAAACGAGATTGTTTCTGTCTGCAGGTGTTTTATGCTATATTAACAGCCAGTGTCTTATTATTCGAATTAATTGAATTTATTGATCGAGTTTAGGAATTTTAAAATAAAGATGAAAGCATACATTTAATAATATTGGGGGATGGATGCCCTTTAACGGTGCAGAAATTACAATATGGTGATTTAAATATCAAAGCTGATTGATCACTCATGAAGAATATTGTTTCAGAATAAAAAAAATAAAATATAAAAAATGCTTTCAAATCAGTACTGATTTTTTTTTTCTTTTTTTTTCTTCTTTCAAATCAGTACTGATGTCAGGCGTTAAAAAAATAAAAAAATAAAAAATAAACTAAAAAAAAAATGTGTTTGTTTTCCGGTTTCCGACCGACCCTGTCAATTTATGTGCGACCCCAAATTATTTTATGAGCTTGGGGAAGAAATAATAAAAATTAAATAAATACACAAATAAAAAACTCTGAGGCGAACTATTAATTACGTTTTTGTACAGCTCCGTCTTTTTATAGCACGCGATGTAAGATGCATCTTGTCCTCCAGCAATCTATTAACAAACGAGGCAGATATCGTTCGTCAAACTGAACTATAATACATATTATACAAGTCTTTTTTTGTAATTTAGGATATTTTTATTCATATTCGCACACATACAAATACATGCATTCATATGCATGCACACACCACATACTAATACCTCCATCTGCCTAAAAAAATCATCCTATCATGATCCAATCATGATCCCAATCACATCTTCTGCTGTCTAGCACTTCTTTCGCCATGTATTTGTTCGTTTCTTTCATTATTTTATGCAATCCAAAACACTCTAACCTGCCGCGGTTCGTATCTCTAGAGCCCGTCTAACTTGACCGCTTTTCCGGGACAAATGGATTTTTGAAGTACAAGTAAAAGAGAATTTTACTCGCCTCAACGGACAAGTAGCCTGAACATCAATAACAAACAAAAAAATAGCTAGGGAATCACTAAACCGAGAGAATGATTCTGATTTTATTACATTTATTGCAAGTTGCGATCGATTTTGGATAATAAATGTAGCAGGCCTACTGTATTACTGATGGTAAGGTTGCGCTGTTGACGCTCGCGCAGAGAAATCTACACACATGAGCGGAGCACACACACACACAGTTAACAACATACTCTGCCTATAAAAAATCTAAATGTGGAGTTTTTATATTTTAACATATGTTAAGCACTAAGCAGCCTCAATTATTTTTCCTGAATACCATCACGATTGAAAAAGTGACATTGATTTCCTACAACAGTTCAATAAACAGTTAAGATTAAGTCACTTACTGTTTATAAGCAATATTGGGTGTTTTTGTTCCATTTCAGCAGCGAAAATAGTTCCAAAGAAAAGTCACAGCAGAACCACGAAGCATCTCACAGGAACTCATCCTGTTTTCATTACTGAATGATTCAGCATTTTGAACGAATCGGTTGAGTCAAGGATTCAATGACCCATTCATAAACATCAACTGTCTCATTCTTGAATGAATCAACCGTTTGAACGAATCGTTTGAATTAATGAATCAATAACTCACTCATTTATACGGCCGCCTGCCGCCACCTATTGGCAGTTTAGTGTTATGTTTATAAGTAGCCTAGTATAATTCTTTTCAATATTTCTTATTTGCACATTTAAATCAATTTCATAACATTATTTTATGAAATTGTAATTTTTCAGTGTAAATGATTTAATTTCATCAGCCCTACCTAGGGTAACAGTATGCTTCATCTTTCATTTTAAATTCCTAAATTTGATCAATAAATTCAATTATTTAGAATAATAAGACACTATAGGGCATTTAATAATATTGGTGGATGGGGATGCCCTTAAAGGTGCATATATTACAATTTGCCTTTTTAAATATCAAAGCTGATTGAACACTCATGAGAATATTGCTTCAGAATAAAAAATAAATACATTTAAAAAATCCGGACAAGCAACTTTTTTACTCGGACAAGTGATTGACAGATTTACTTACTTGTCCGGAGGACAAGCACGTGGAAAGGCTTAAGGGGATAGTTTACTTTGAAATTAATTTTTGATATGTTTTAGCTTAACTCAAGGGCATCCAAGATGTAGGTGTCTTTGTTTCCACAGTAGTTTCAATTTTGATATTTTTAGGTTTGACTATCCCTTTAATGTCGAGCCCTGAATAATTTCCTACCCATCCCTTGCTGCCACTGAAAAAAAAAAAAAAAAAAATTACCTACCGACCCATGACCTCAACTGACAACCAACCGGAACCAAATTTTTTTTTTTTAGGCCTCGTACACCAAACGTCTGTACTCTGTATTGAGCTGCTTCATGTCAATCACTGTATGCTGTATGCTTTCGAATCAGTACTGTGATGTCATACACCAATCGTCTGTACTCTGTACTGAGCTGCTTCATGTCAATCACTGTATGATGTATGCTTTCGAATCAGTACTGTGATGTCATACAATCGTCTGTACTCTGTACTGAGCTGCTTCATGTCAATCACTGCATGCTGTATGCTTTCGAATCAGTACTATGACGTCATACACCAATCGTATGTACTCTGTAACAGGCGCGGATTTATGGGCGGCCAGAGTGACAGGTGTCCCACCCAAACAGATTAATAAAAACAATTTAAATTTTTAATTTTCATAATAATAATGAATTAAGTTTGGCCATACGGCCCGCCCAACACTTTATATGATATGACAAGCGCTGAGCGCGTCCATCTCTGGCTCAGCGCCAGCGAGCGCACAGTTTGAATCTGGCAGTGATGTCATGTCACTGTACATATTTTGTCCAGACTTCGACACCCTTGCAAGGAGAGTAGACGAGGCTCATTGTTCACATGAACACCATGACTTGGTAAGACAAAGAATAGGGCCCGTTCACAGATCGCTTCTTTTGCGCACTCAAGTTTGTCATTTCAAATGTACGTTCTCATAATGGAAGCAACGTTGTCGCGCGGTCAGGCGTCTGATTGACTCGTCAAACGCGTGCGTTTCGACAGCCAAGGGACGCGCGATTTGCCAAAAAATATAACATCTTGACCATATTTAATGTTAACATATGAAGAGTTCAGATGCAAAAGCCTCTAAATGCCATTTGAAATTTTCTTCTAAAATGATCATTTTTATCAAGCTTGTATATTTAAGTTCAGTAATTTCACTTAAATGACAATTAATAGGTCATCTTCATTGCCATTTAAGTGAAATTACTGAACTTAAATATACAAGCTTGATAAAAATGATCATTTTAGAAGAAAATTTCAAATGGCACTTAGAGGCTTTTGCATCTGAACTCTTCATATATTGCATAAATATTTGTATGTGTGAATATGACAAATATTATGCCCAGAGCTTTCAATCATTTTTTCATGTATTCTTCGGATGTTCATGCCTATTCCAGGCGTTGTAAAGATTTGTATCTTGCCTTTTGTAGAACTACAGCTAATCAATCTACACTGAAATACAGAGGGAATTCCCTCTGGAATCATTTGGACCCTGTTTTAAAGACTAAAATCACTATAAACACTTTTAAAAGAGAGCTGAAAAAATGTTAACATATAATTAAGTTTATTTTGTTAATTTGTTGTATTAACATGATTGATGTATTGATTATATTGTCTTGCTTGATCATGTAATTTTATGTCCATTTTAATGAGATTTTGGGGATAAGACCTCATGGTCTTCTCACTTTCTCCCGCACAGTTTTTTTTTTTTTTTTTTCCGTTAATGGACTTGTAAAGTTGTATTATAAATGTTATATGTGCAAATAAATAAAATCTAAAAGCTCGCGTTCTTAACGTGCGCTTTGTGGTCACGGAAAATGCGCATGAGAAACTCCCGGTTTTGCAGCAAAACGTGTGTCCTCGACGTGTGATCTGATATTTAAACGAGATTGTTTCTGTCTGCAGGTGTTTTATCCTATATTAACAGCCAGTGTCTTATTATTCGAATTAATTGAATTTATTGATCGAGTTTAGGAATTTAAAATGAAAGATGAAGCATACATTTAATAATATTGGGGGATGGATGCCCTTTAACTGTGCAGAAATTACAATATTGTCAAGTCCACTCCAGTTCAAGTTCCAAAGGACACAAGGACAACTCAAATTTCCAACTCAATCACTTTTATTTTGGCTTTATCAGGTGATTGTTCTGTTCAGCAAATTAGGTTGTAAACCTTTAAGACAGAACAAAAGTTACAATTTTAAACATTTTTTTTAACAACACAATGAAGAAAAATATGATTTCATGAATCTTCCAAATTTGTTTGAAAAGTCACCATTTTTAACTTTATACCATCCTTTTGCATCTTATACTGTTAATTTTTACAAACTCAAAATCTAATATTTTAGCACAAACACAAAATAAATGAAGGCAAAATAAATGGTGTTACTTAAACATCTACATAGCAGTTAAACATAGCTCGAAAATATCAAGCACCATTTTAAACACCATGAAAGTAAATAAACATTTTACAGACCATTGGCGTCTTTGGACTGAACATATGAGTAACTTGGAGCCTCTTCTCTCTGAAGTTTGTTTTCCTGACAGACTGAGAATCTCCATGCCTTTTCAGGTGTTCCAAATCAGTGTTAATGACGATCAGGTGACAAGCAGCCGGTTTGCTGCTGCTGCTGGTGGTGCACTCTGGGAAGTGTAGTTCTTTGATTATCACTCCTAAGATTCAGCTCAACACCTCCCACTTGAGCTCCTGGTTTTTTCAAACCCAGAGAGGTCACACAATCCCTTCACACCCCACTTGTTCTTCAATGGGAAGTAGAATGACGAGTCGTCTGACATCCCTATGAAGAATTGTGGCTGGGTTTTTGGTTTGAAGCCTCTTAATTCTTTCACTGTTAGCTCTTGTGATGTGAACAGGATAACTGGGAAAAGTCTTCACAAACGCATCTCTTACAATGCCTTTGCAGTCAGAATTTACACTGACTACTCTAGCGAGTTTGTACTGCCCCCTCAGTAGTGTTAATTTTACCAGCCATTTTTAAATTTAGTTTCAGTTTTAGTCCAGTTTCAGCATCGCTTGTTAGTTTTTATCACATTTAGTCGACATCATCCCATTTTTATTTAGTCTAGTTTTAGTCGACTATAAGTCGAGCATTTTAGTCTTTATTTTAGTCCAAGAAAACATAATTTTATTCGTTTAGTTTTAGTCAAAAAAAAAAACTGTCAACATTTTAGTCTAGTTTTAGTCAGGACATCATTTTAACCTTTTACTTTTTTGTCAGCAGATAATATTTAACATTTCCTAAAATTATTTCACATTTCAACATTTTCTCTCATCTTTTTGATAAAAAAACAATTTTAAGGAACACATGCAGACATGGAAGATGTTCTGACAATATTTGCATATTTATTTTGAACATTGTTAAGGTTCAAAGACACAAACACAAATGCTTGCATTAAAACAAATAAAATACACCTGACAAAGGAAACAAATAAATAAAATAAAGTGTATTATGAACTTAACACAAGTGCTGGCTGTTTAAAGCTAGTTCACATAGAATAATAAAATAAATAGATTTGAGGTCAATGTTGTGAAAAAAAAAAAAAAAACTCCAACTGATACAACAAAAGTGCTTTCCTGCCAGCTAGTTCACATGGTATATAAAGGTACAGTATTTAAGGTGAAACAAGGCATAGATTGCTAGAACGTATGAAATCTTTTTAAATAATCTTTTTAAAGCGTCTGTCTGCTTTAATCAAATGTAACTGAAACTATAGTTGCCCGGCCAGTATAACATATCTAAGTTAGCATAAATTTAACTTCACATACAATTCTATCAACAAGTGCCTACGGTCGCTACGTGCTAAGAAGCTAACGCAACATAGCCAGCCTGGATACTAAATGCTATGAAAGTTAGCCATCATTAGTTAGTTTATCATTGTAACAAAAGCATTGTTTCTCCCCAGCCCCGTGCAAAGCATGTTTTACTTTTAACCTGTCGCCGCCGCCTCACCGTGAATCCAGCTCCTGTCTGCTCCGTGTTGTGTAGGCTACTCTGACTGACTGTGCCCGCCCGCTCCAGGTTTGAACGTGGGTGTGTGTGGCGGAAGAGCTGACGAGGAGGAGGCGGAGGAGGAGACAGGATTTGACAAAACCATATCATATAATAATATGTAATTTTCGTCTCGTCTTTGTTCGTGAACTAAAATGTCCATAGATTTTAGCCCAGTCTTTATTTACCGAACTGCATTTTCGTCTCGTCTTTATTAGTCTACGAAAATTATTTCTGATTTAGTCCCAGTTATTGTTTATTAGTGGGGATTTTAGTCTCGTCTCGTCTAGTTTTCGTTCGGTGAAAAATGTGCGTTGACGAAAATATTTTCGTTTAGTTTTCGTTAACGAAATTAACACTACCCCTCAGGGCGTTTTGGTCAGCCACCCAGACCACATCTCCAACAGCAACATTTCGCTCTTTGGTGTGCCATTTGCTTCTTATGAACAGATTAGGTCCAGCCAGTTGGCTCCACTTCCTCCAGAAATTGTTTACCTCTGCTTGAATATGTTTAAGCCTTTTATAGGGGTAGCCATTAAACTGGAAATCCCCAGGGTCTCCTCTTGCATTGGCACGTCCTAAAAGCAGAGAATTTGGGGTGATGTACTCTACACAGTCTTCTCTGCTTTGAGTTCTTGCATCGATAGGTCTTTCGTTTGCAAGGTTAGCTGCCATGAAGAGAAAGGGTTGGAATTCTCCCCATGTGAAGACACCATCTCCACCAAGGTTGCTCAACGCCCGCTTCACTACTTTAACAGCTGCCTCTGCTGCACCATTCCTATGGGGAGAGTCTGCAGGATGGATCTTCCACGACCATTCTGTACCATGCTTAGCAGCTGTATCTTCAAGTTTAGACTTGTAGTTGGTTCAGAAATCTATGAAGCTTCTCCAGTGCAGGTCTGGCTCCCACAAAGTTTGTTGCCAGGGTCTGACCAGAGTTTTCCTGGGGTGTCCTCTCAGTGAAGTGAACCTTTGATAGGCTAGCAGGAATCCTCCAGATGACATGTCACTCACCACTTCAGTGTGTATGGCTCGGGAAGCCATGCAGCAGAAGACTATTCCCATACTTTGAGTCTAGTTCTCTTCTTGACCTCGTCCTTTTACTTCATAAGGCCGAACAAGTCCATGGTGGTGAATTCAAAGGGTGCAGCTGG
>NW_024121799.1:2763855-2777399 GCF_016745375.1 Pimephales promelas
ACAATACTCATTTGCCGTGGTTGTGATTCAATCGCATCAGTTAAGATGTAAATTCTAAGAATAAGGACTGGTTTTAAGTTTCTGGTTTTAGTTTTAGTATAGATTTAGGTTATTTCAAGATGAGCAAACTTGTATCAAGTAACAGCTTAATCATACTTCACTAAAACAGAGTAAAACTTTACTTAAATTAGTTTTTTTTTTTTGTCTCACTCCGAAGCCTTAATTTGCTAAAATTAAGAATGCAAATCTTTTTAAATAAGAATTATTTGCTTAAATTGAGTATATTTCCCTTATTATTGTGCTATAGGAAGTTTGGCTTCAAGTAAGTCTTTTCTACTTATTCTAACCATTTTGAATACTTATAAGGTCTCTATTTATTTTTAGATGTAATAATGTTATTTCAGAATTTCTTGTTAAGTGATATTAACTTGCTGCATGGACATACTTTCTTTTGTTTTAAGTAATTTTCTTAAAGTAGGTTTTTTTTTCTCTTAGAATACAGCTGCCCAGATTTGCGGTGGAAATATACATACACAGTCTGACATACTTGATATCCTTGGCAAAAAAAAATGGTTTCAAAACAGATTTATAACACTTATTAATTTAATCAAACTATTTTTAATCAATGTTTCATTTCAAATGAAAGTCTTGACAAGAAATTAGCAGGTTTTAATTTTTTGCTTTTCTTTAAATGGGAGTACAGTTCCTGATATAATATCACTTACAGGAAACTGCTGTTATTGCATAAACTGGTCTGGGTTTACCTGTTGTGTGACAGTAAATTCTTCAAATTTCTCATAAAGTAGTTGAACCCACCCACATCCAAAACACACGCCAATGAAAAACCTCAGAATAAGCTTTTTGATTGAATCAGAGATAAACATTATGGAAGGTGGGGCCAGAGAACCACTGATAAATGTGGCAGTTCTTACTTTATATCTTACTTTATATCTGGTTCCGTCCGGCGGGGCTGGACGGAACTAGCGATGAGGAGGGTTCAGGCTCGGAGGGGCTGGACGGAACCAGCGATGAGGGGAGCTCGGGCTCAGCGGGGCTGGACGGAACCAGCGGTGTGGAGGGCTCGGGCGTTAGAGTGGGGCTGGTGCCGTTGTCCATGGTGAAGGAAGATCCACATGACACCAGCACCCACTCCACATAGGCCGCAAAATTCCCTCGAGGCCCATCTCTGGGCAGGCGTGCCTGGGTTTCAGCGTTTAGGCCTGCCCGGAAGAACACACAGAGGCTGGTGTCATCAAAATGAACATGAGGTACCAAGTCCAAATACCTCTGTGTGTGGGCCTCGAGGGATTGATCCTCCTGATCCAGGAGTAGGAGTTGCACTGCTGCAAAATCCATATTTAGGCGGTCGGTCGATCTGTCACAGTGTGGTGCAGGCTGAGGAACCGGAGGAGTCCAGAGTAATAATAAAGATCACTTTTAATATAACAGGCAGGAAGACAGGATCACGGGCGCCCCACAGGCTAACAATAAACATCAACCGACAAAGACTGAAACAAACTGAGGAAACTAAATACACACAGAATCAAATCTAACCAGGGTGAAGACAGGTGATACGGATGAATCAAGACGCTGAACGGGAGGCTGATGAGGGAGTGAGATCAGGTGTGCAGACGAGAGGATCATGGGAAGTGTAGTGCAGGAGACGCAGACAGGACGGTGCAGACGCAGACTGTGACAAACACATGTTGGTCACATTAGTAGGGTTTAAAACATAACAACTTAAATCAACCCTAAATGTATTCACAAAATAAATGGGAAGCTGTTTCTTCAACAAAACCATAAAATGAGCAAGTTTCATTAATATCAAGATATTTATAGATACATGAATTAAACGTATTGTTCATTTATATTTTAAGGTGTTGCGCTTGTGATGACGCGTCGTAGGTCACATGATAACTTCAACATAGCAGATGTCCGGTTTGCATTCATACTCAACGAGATTTGGTTATCTTTTAGTTCTTGTTGAGTAAGTACTTATTGAAATTAAGAACCTACTCATTGAGTATGCGGTTTCGAACGCAGCCCTAGTATGCGTGGTATGGCCTTATGTGATTCTATTATGGTAAAATGTTGCCTCGAGGCAACATGCAGTTTCCGCAATTCCTTATGATACATTTGATGACATATAATGTAAAGTTTGTGAAAATACTTCTTTACTTACCAATGAACGTGGCTAAGATATTTTGTAGTTGATTATCTGGAGAGAAATTACAGAAAAATGCCCTTTTCAGTGTAGAAAATATGGACCCATGTGACATGCACGTGAGCTGAAAGAGGGAACACAATGGGCCACTGTAGGTCATGTTACCACTCTTTTGCATTTTCATTGGTTAGTATTTAAGTTCCCCTCTCCTTAGAGAGCATTGACCAATTAAATTGTATTTGTTTTTATATATATATATATATTAAAAAAAAAAGCTAAAATAGACTATGTTGCCTGGAGGCAACACCGTACCAAAGACATTTGCTGCAACCCTAACTCGCTGTTATTGTACATGTAATTTTATGCTGTTTAATTAATGTTTACAATACTCATTTGCCGTGGTTGTGATTCAATCGCATCAGTTAAGATGTAAATTCTAAGAATAAGGACTGGTTTTAAGTTTCTGGTTTTAGTTTTAGTATAGATTTAGGTTATTTCAAGATGAGCAAACTTGTATCAAGTAACAGCTTAATCATACTTCACTAAAACAGAGTAAAACTTTACTTAAATTAGTTTTTTTTTTGTCTCACTCCGAAGCCTTAATTTGCTAAAATTAAGAATGCAAATCTTTTTAAATAAGAATTATTTGCTTAAATTGAGTATATTTCCCTTATTATTGTGCTATAGGAAGTTTGGCTTCAAGTAAGTCTTTTCTACTTATTCTAACCATTTTGAATACTTATAAGGTCTCTATTTATTTTTAGATGTAATAATGTTATTTCAGGATTTCTTGTTAAGTGATATTAACTTGCTGCATGGACATACTTTCTTTTGTTTTAAGTAATTTTCTTAAAGTAGGTTTTTTTTTCTCTTAGAATACAGCTGCCCAGATTTGCGGTGGAAATATACATACACAGTCTGACATACTTGATATCCTTGGCAAAAAAAAAAAAAACGGTTTCAAAACAGATTTATAACACTTATTAATTTAATCAAACTATTTTTAATCAATGTTTCATTTCAAATGAAAGTCTTGACAAGAAATTAGCAGGTTTTAATTTTTTGCTTTTCTTTAAATGGGAGTACAGTTCCTGATATAATATCACTTACAGGAAACTGCTGTTATTGCATAAACTGGTCTGGGTTTACCTGTTGTGTGACAGTAAATTCTTCAAATTTCTCATAAAGTAGTTGAACCCACCCACATCCAAAACACACGCCAATGAAAAACCTCAGAATAAGCTTTTTGATTGAATCAGAGATAAACATTATGGAAGGTGGGGCCAGAGAACCACTGATAAATGTGGCAGTTCTTACTTTATATCTCATTAAACCTGACAGTGAAGGAAACAGCAGTGATATCACAGACCAGAAGATAAGGATGAAGATTAACACAGCTTTATGTATTGCCGGAACCATACTTCTCAACATAGCAGGTAAAATCTATAACATGAAAAATTTGATATAAGATTACTAAGGCGTTTAATTAAAGGGATAGTTCACTTTGACATTAATTTTTGATATGTTTTATCTTACCTCAAGGACATCCAAGATGTAGGTGTGTTTGTTTCCACAGTATTTTCAATTTTGATATTTTTCAGTCAAACCGTTGTTGTCTATCAGTAATATAATGCAGCTTTGGGGGTTCACCTGAAAGAGGGAACGAACAGTATTTATATAGTTTTTACCTTGTGTAACCACAGCCATGTCCTACGCTTCGGTCTGTGCATGTGCCGGAAGCAGTGTTGTGCAAGTTACTTCCAAACTGTAATACATTAGGTATTACTTGTTACTATTTAAAAGTAATTCATTACCTTACAATATTACTGTCTCAGAATTGTAATGCGTTACATTACTCATGTATTACTTTTTTCACCAAAATAACTAAGTAGTACTTAACTTTGGGGCTGTAACGATATGCAATATGAAACCGAAATCGCGATTCGCCACACGACTCAGATCCACGAACCTACAGAATCGCGACACACCTCTTCCAACTCCCAGCGTTATTCTTCTTACCGTCCAGATCCAATGCTGCCTTATCTTTAAATTAGGCTATTAGTATTATTTAAAGTTAACATTATAAAATATGTAGACCTACACCACAAAACTAGTTGAGGATAAATTATTTAAAATTGGGGAAGTCCAGCATTATGGATATGACATTTTCAGTCAAAACTTGAAATAAAAATTCTCAGAAAATACGTGTATTGAAACATATATAGGCTATTTCCTTAAAGGACTCGAGACATTAGACAAATATCAGTCTATGTTTTATTTTTAATATTATGGAAAAGACACACATTCATGCGTGACAAAAAAAATAGGAGGCAAAATATATTATTTGTAATTGGTTAATTACACTGCGCAAATCGGATAGAGGGGTTGGCATTTTAGTTTTCGTGTTCGTATTTATGAGGAAAAAACAATGTTACAATACACTGACAATACACTGTAATACAACTGTAATACAAGCCTGACTGAACATGTAACGAGTAAAATATTACTGAAAATTGATTAGTAATGCCTTACACTACTGCGTTACAGCAAAAAGTAATATGTTACTGTAATGTATTACTTTTGTAATGCGATACTCCCAACACTGGCCGGAAGTAATCGCTTGCGTGTGTATGTCACTCATTGTTTACACAGAGATTTTGGAAGTTTTACCTTTCACTATGAAGATCAAAACATATTTAGATATACAGGAAATCGCAATGGAAGACGATTTCGATATATATATATGTTTAGTGAAAGGTAAAACTTCCGAAATCTCTGTGTAAACAATGAGTGACGCACACACGCAAGCAATCACTTCCGGGGCATGCACAGACCGAAGCGCCCGTGCCTTCAGATCGGTAGGACATGGCTGTGGTTACACAAGGTAAAAATGAAATAAATACTGTTTGTTTTCTCACACAAACTGCTCGATTTGTGTCTTAGGCCATCAATGTGTACTTACATTTACAATTACGAGTCATTAAATCATGTTCAATTTTGAATTTTCTGTGCATGCTCTTTGATATGAACCCCCTAAACCTGCATTATATGACTGATAGACAACAATGGTTTGACCGAAAAATATCCAAATTGAAAATACTGTGGAAACAAAGACACCTACATCTTGGATGCCCTTGAGGTAAGCTAAAACATATCAAAAATGAATTTCAAAGTGAACTATCCCTTTAAATTGTTTAATAAAGGGACTTCCGGTTATGGCGGTGGCGTAACAAGTTGCAGATTTCAACCCTCGTGCATTAGGCTAGAATCAATCCTTCTAAACCCACTTAAGGTACTTAATTTAAGTTAGTGGAATAGCTAAAGTGATTACTAAAACAATGCCATCGAAGAAAAAGATGAAAAATAAAGGGAGATCGGAAGCGGAATCACAAGTTATGCCATCCGAACCTGAAAGCCTGAGCGAGCACGAAGAGATGGAGGAAGAAGGGGGGAGGCCTCAAACGAGAATCCTAGTAACGCAGAGATGATGAAAGCCTTTAAAGCAATGGAAAGACAAGTAAGCGGTAAGGTGGACGAAATTCTTTAGGCGGTCGTGGATGTCAAAGAGAGATTGACAGAGGCGGAGGAACGAATTTCAGGGACAGAGGACGAAATCGTCCAATTGAAGGTCAGAAATGATACGCTGGAAAAACAGATCAAATCCATGGCTGATAAGGTAATTGACTTGGAGAACAGAAGTAGGAGGAATAATCCTAAGATTGGTTGGTTTGCCGGAGAAAGAAGAGGGATCGGATGCGTGTGCTTTTCTGGAAAAGTTTCTACCAGAGACTTTGGAGTTGGGAGAAAGCGTTACACCATTGATGATAGAGAGAGCCCATCGAATACCCAGCTCAGGTCAAAAAAATGGACAAGTGCAGCCGAGGACTGTCATAATGAAGTTCCTAAATTTCAAGCAGAAGGAACAGGTTCTAAAGGCTGCAAAGAGTAAGGGAGCAATTGCATACAAAGGTTCCAATCTTCGTTTTTTCCCGGATTTGTCGGCAGAGCTTCACAGGCAACAAAGAAGGTACGATACTGTCCATCAAAAATTGCGTGACAAAGGAATCAACCGACACAGAGTAATCTTTCCTGCTCGACTGCTTCTTACACATGGAGACCGTACCATGATTATGAACAGCCCAAAAGAAGTGGAGAAATTTATGCAGCAGGTCGAGGACAAGTGATCTGAGATATCGAGTCCTGAAGAAATGGAACAAATTGAGAACAAGTAAACTGAAGTATTAATGCGAGGTACTGAGGACTAAATGTAAAATAGTAGGCCTAGTTTATTCTCTTTGTCGCTAGGTTGTAGCTTATATGCTCGTTTATATACTGGAACCTAAATTAAACATTTATATAATTTTTTTTATTCCTACATTGTCCATTATTTTACTTAGCTATTTAGGCCTACCATTGACAGGTCAACTCTTTATTCCGGGCATGGCCGTAAAACATCAGCTGGTTGGGATTTCTAAAATGTCTGAGCACACATGAACAGAATCCGCGGATAACAGACACTTTTACACAAATTATCCACATTTTATGCCATGCATTGTAGATCCGTTTGCAGAAGTTAACTGCATTTTTAATTTATCATCCAAAAACAATGTTGACTGCAACAAACTTTTCCATAGAATTGACATTTCTAAGATAAAATGATTTCCTGGGGCATTTTTTAAAACCTTATTAAATAGTAGGCTATCTGCGTCATAATGTAGACTATAAGTTATTAAGATTAACTGGTCAGTTTAGTTAATAAGGCACTACTATAGGGCTGTTACCAGGCAAATAAAAACAGTTTCAACAAAATCTATCTTCGCACTGCAGATGTGGGACGTGCGGACGCTGTCTCTGAATGGTATTAGAAATTATTATTTAATTTAGACGATTTGCTCAAATAGACTACGAATTCTTACAGTGCTATTTCCCAGTGGTGTAGTCTAGTTTTTTGTAGTGAGTATACTGTGATATACCAGTAGCCCCCCCCCCCTCCGCCACCACCACCCATTTGCGAAAAATTTTCAAACCTTGTGTGATATTCCTTTAAAGTTCGGTCTTAATAGATTTGATTATTATTATTTTATAAATTACATTTTACTATGCAATTTCTTTCATAATTCCATTGAGTTACTTTATTTATCACTATAAACTGTTTTAAATTAAAGACATTTGAGCTTCTGTGTGTTTTAATAAACTATTATTAATATCATTAGGCCTACTTGAAGTAGGCCTATACTCTACTGTGCAATAGTAATATATTTCTTTTAAACTTTGATTTTGACAGGTTGCATGAAGCAGGGGCGTCACTAGGATTTTGATCATCACTTAGGATTTTTTCTAAAAAAAAAAAAAAAAAAAAAAAAAAGGTGACACTTTAGTTTAGGATCTAATGCTCACTATTAACCAGTTTCATTACATTCAAAGGCAGGATTTTATAATCACTGTTGTCCCAAATGTGAGGTAGGTTAGTTAGGGGAGTTCAGGGTTTCCCTGAGAAAAAATTTATTTCTCTGATCTACATATGTGCATTTTAGGATGTTTTGAAGGCCAAAAAAAATAGATAACAGCTTTAAAACCATGTCAGTGGGCAGCTGAGCAGCTGATTATTTTTCTCTCCTCATCAGCATCACCCTCTTTTTCTCTTGCCCTGTCTCTTCCCCTAAAGATGAGCTGTGACTGATATAGGCTTTTCATTTTTGTCTGGCAGTGAAGAAACTAAACATGGGGTCAACTGATAAGTGGATTTTCCCTATGAATAATTTTTCTCGGACACGTTTATTCACTGAAAGCTACTAAAGCTAGGTAATTAGTTTATAAATACATTCAAAACATATACACATTCATTATTGATCTTATGACAGGGCCGTAGACAGGGCTTTATAATCACAGATGTCCTAAATTTGAGGTTGGTGCTTCAATTTTTTTGATTTCTCTGATGTGCATTTCAAGACGTTTGAAGACCAAAAAAAGAATAAGAAATAGCTATAAAACCATGTCAGTGGGCAGTAAATTCTCTTCCCCTTCGAAGGCTGAGCTTTTTTAATGTAATAAAGGCTATAATTTTTATTATATTCTCAATATGTACACATTCGTTATTACTCTTGTGGCTAAAATGATGAAAAGGTCTTTGTTAATGTTTCTTGTCCCCTCGCAATGACAGTAAACTATTAAATTGCATGAGTCACGTTACAGGCCTATTTATTTCACTTCAAAATGGCGAAATTAGACAAAACTATAGCCTATTAGTTTGCCTGATTATTTTTTGTCATTCGTTTAACATTTATGACCTAAAAAATGTAAATATGAAATGTTAAGTTTAGCCACTTGCATCTTTTCTCGCACTTGCCAGTAAACTGAAGCGTCGAGTCACTCTGCTGAAATTCGCGCTCAGCAGCGTCTTTGAAATAAAGCCCGCCTACTTTGATTTGATTTGTCATCTCAAATATTCTGACATTGACGAGCAGTGACAGACCAATGAGGCTCAGATGAACACGAACACACACACACTACACACACCCTGTCCTCTGTTTTTGACGTGCTCTCTGCTCGCGCGCTGAATCTGATTATAACAGAACTTAAGGGAACACGAAATTCTGTCGCCTTACGTTTAGGGGGGAAATTTATTTCACAAAACGATGTTGTTACGAATCCTCACGCTTTTTAAAGTGGGCATACGGAGATCTTTGACATTTCCTAGTGGGTATACGCAAATCCTTGACATTTTCTAGTGGGTATACGGCGTATACCTGCGTATCACGTAGACTACACCACTGCTATTTCCTATTCTTCCAATGCTATTTGAATACGTCTATTTGAACGAATCTTCTGAATTATTGATTGAACTCATTCGTTAAGACGATGGCTTGGCATCACCTACTGGCTGTTTTAGTTTCACATTTAAACTAATATAATTTCATTGATTCTATCATATTTCAATATTCAAAATGTTATACAAAAATTATTTTTTAACATTATTTATGCTATTTTAATTGCAGTGCAAGTGCACCAGTGGGGATTTCTTTAAGACTGCAAGGGAAGCTCGGCTTCCCCAATAATATAAAACAATAATGGTCATATATGTACAATTGTGTAACAACTTATTTCCAAAAATATGCGTTAGAACACGTTAATCTCGAAAACAAGTTCTCTTAGAATCATTTACAGGTCGGATGACTCGATCTCCTCCTTCATTCCCGTAGCGCCACAGTGCATTTCCCCGTTGAATCTCGGCTTCCATTGACTTTCCATGGGGCTGCTCCGAACAGTTTTTTTCAGTGCTCCGAAACCGGACGGTCATTGGATAAATGCTGCGATTATGTCCCGCCCACGGACGCCCGGCGTCTCTGGCGTGAATAGAGAAGTGGGCTGGCCCGGACTCCGGGCTTCCGCGTGATGATTGGAGGATCTGTCGAAAGACTGCATCTCCTTTTGACTGACAGCAAATCTGTACTATAAGAAGTCACTGAAGCTATTTCGCGCTCAGTCTCAAGCTATTTCTCAAGTGTAGTCGAATGACAAACTACTGCAACTTATTTGTTGATATTTGTTTGGCGAAATTGCTGGTCAATTTGCACAATAGTTCATACAATTATACACCACATTCCTTGTTTCAGTTTTATCAAGTTTGATTTTTTTAGATCGTTCATTCATTTAAATAACGTTAGTAGGTTGGGCTAGCGTCGGGCGGGGAAAACTGCGCACAATGGCAGACAGTGCTAATATTGTCGACCTGATTTTGGCGGAGCCTTTTGAAAGTCTTCCTTACGAGGAAAATTTTTGAATTAAACAGCAGGGCAGATCAACACCTAAGATTGATTTAGTGCAAAAGATAGGGAAACATAACAGGTCTTTTCAGCTCTCCTGGTATGAGAAAGTTACCTGGCTGACTGGAAGTGCTGTGACAAATAAAAAGTACTGCTGGCCATGCCTCTTCATGAAACCATCTCACGGATGTGTTGTTTGGTCAAAGATGGGTTATGTAAATCTGTCTAACTTTGACAGGTCATATAAAAGACATGAAAAGAGCCATGAGCATGTGAGTGCATGTGCAAGATTAAGTTGCATGGGCAGGATCAGGGTTGAGCATGCAATGAAGGTGCTCGCATTCAAGTGGCCAAACATAATGAAACAGTCAAACAAAACAGGGCCTTCCTAAACCACCTTATTGATGTAACATCCTTGCTTGGCTGACAGGAGCTGTCATTTAGGGGACATGATAAGAGTAGTGAATCATCCAACAAGGGGAATTACAGGGAGTTCACAGAAACATTAGCTAAATATGACTCTGTCCTGTCCACACAATTAGAGTCCTCAACTGTGTTTTCTGGTATGTCCCATACTATTCAAAATGACTTGATCTCTGCTCTTGCAGCCACCATTTCTGATCAGATCAGAGATAAAATTAAGGATGCTCCCTTTTTTGGATGGCAGGTGGATGAAACCACTGATATATCCTGCCGTGCCCAACTCTCTGTCATTATTCGCTATGTGGATAGTGCAGGTAAAATTCAGGAGCGCTTTATTGGATTTTTTGATGTTTCTGGGGGGCGAGATGCTCAGTCTGTGTTTGATGTTTTAAATGAGAACATGCAGGGCTACAATTTTAAGGATAAGCTTGTGGCACAGACCTATGATGGGGCTGCTGTCATGACTTCAGCTCTCAATGGTCTGCAGGCCAAAGTGAAAGCAATTGCCCCCAGCGCAATGTTTGTGCATTGCTATGCACACAGACTGAATTTGGTGCTGTCACAGGGGGCTAAATGCTTGCCTGAGTGCAGGATTTTTTTTGCATCACTCTCTGGGTTTGGCACATTTTTTTCAAAATCCACAAAGAGGACGTCTTTTCTGGAGTCTGCAGGCTGTTCAAGGTTGCCCAGAAATGCTCTTACTCGATGGAATTTCACATCACGGATAGTGAGCACTGTGGCAAACAATTATCATGGCCTCCTGCACACATTTGAAAACATCATTGCAGACACAACAATGGATGATGATACACTGGATTGTGCCAAAGGCTTTCTGAGGAAACTGGAGGACTTTGAGTTTGTGTTCATGTTGTACACATATGAACAAATCTTCTCTGAGACTGATGTGGTCTTTGATATTGTCCAGCAGAGGGCGATGGATGTTTTTTACTGCAAGAAAAGAATTGAGTCTCTTCTTGCATTTGTCAAAGAGAAAAGGTCAGAGGGGGCTTTCCAAGCTGTTTATGCAAAAACAGCAGATCTCACATCAGACCCACGAGATGAGCCCATGAGAAAGCGCCGTCTGACGCAATTGCAGGACCCCCAAGAGCGCTACAGAAATCTCTACATGGCCATCCTTGATAACATCTTGGAGCAGATTCCTCCAGTTTCTCAAATCTGAAAAGTATGCTCTTCTTAGAATTAGTCAATCCAGGGAAATTTGATGACATGAGACAAGAATTTCCAGAGGAGGCCTTCCAAAGTGTCCTGAAAAGTTATGGCCATCACTTTGATTCAGGGAGACTGAGGTCTGAACTTCAAGTCCTGTATTCAGATCAGGACTTGCAGGGTAACAGGGGAAAACTGTGTGATTACTTGGTGTTCCTCAAAGACATGGAGTTGGACAGTGCAATGCCTCAGCTTTACAAATTGTTCTCATTAGTGGCAACAATCGGAGCTACATCTGCAGGTGTAGAAAGGAGCTTTTCCTGTTTAAAACGGCTTAAGTCCAACACCCGTAACACAATGGGCCAAGGCCGTTTAAGCAGCCTAGCTCTGCTGGCCATTGAGAAGACACTGGTCAAGTCACTGGAAAAGACGCCTAGTTGGTACGACAGGGTCACCGTGCATTTTCTCGAAAAGGAACGTAGGGCAGAATTTACTTTTAAATAAATGGAGAAGCTTATAATGTAGGCCGAAAATGAGCTTCCCTTCTTAGAAATACCAGGAGCTGCCACTGAAGTGCACTCATGGCTCCTCTGCATTAAAGGGTTAGTTCACCCAAAAATGGAAATTCTGTCAGTATTTACTCACCCTCATGTTGTTCCAACCCCGTAAGACCTTCGTTCATCTTCGGAACACAAATTAAGATATTTAAGATATTAAGATCGCTCCTGCATACAGTCCATAGGCTTCTTGAGGGACTGGCTCTTGCTGTCCCCGAAAAGTCATTAAAGAAATCGTTAAAATAGTCCAAGTGACTACAGGGGCTCAATCTTAAGTTTATCAAACGACGAGAACACTTTTGTGCGCAAAAAACAACAAAAATAACGACTTTATTTCAACTATTCACTTCCTTCTCCATGAGCCTTTAAGTCAGTTAACGTAGTGTGATTGTGTAGAGCTACGTCCCACGAAGGCTCACTATTGGCCGACGCTGTGTGATGCGTGTGACGTACAATAACAGAAGCTTACGCTATTAAACTAGTAACCTGACTCGCGCAGAGGGAGAAATAAACCAATAGTTGAAATAAAGTAGTTATTTTTGTTGTTTTTTTGCGCACAAAAGTGTTCTCGTCGTTTGATAAACTTAAGATTGAGCCCCTGTAGTCACTTGGACTATTTTAACGATGTCTTCAATGACTTTTCGAGGACAGCAAGAGCCAGTCCCTCAAGAAGCCTATGGACTGTTTGCAGGAGCGATCTTAATATCTTAATATCTTAATTTGTGTTCCGAAGATGAACGAAGGTCTTACGGGGTTGGAACAACATGAGGGTGAGTAAATACTGACAGAATTTTCATTTTTGGGTGAACTACCCCTTTAATAACAGTCTGTGTAAATAATATCTAATGCCATTCAGAGTCAGTGTCCGCACGTCCCACATCTGCAAAATATTTGGCATACCTGACCATAAGATGTTCAAATAAATGTCACATTAATATATAGGGAAGTTGTAGGTTGTGTTTGTATAATTCCGTATCTTATTTATCTGAGGTAAATTAAACGATGCGTTCTACTTTGTCTTTGTCTACCCACACAGGTTCCCTCTGCCAGTTAGATGGTAAGTTGTTATAATAACCATACAACTCTTGTTCAAAGCTAAATGTTTCTTCTATGTCTGAGAGGCATTTTAACAAGGATTCCTCATAATACTTTTCCTCTCATCAGTATGTGGTCAAGCCCCCCTCAAAAACAAGATTGTTGGAGGGGAGGATGCAACAGCAGGGTCTTGGCCGTGGCAAGTCAGCATTCATGACAGCCGCTATGGAAGCCATTTCTGTGGTGGGAGTCTAATCAATAAAGACTGGGTTTTATCTGCAGCTCACTGCTTCCAGGAGTATGTTGGCATCTTAAATTAAGCTTAAAGGCATAGTTCACCCAAAAATGAAAATCAGCCCATGATTTACTCACCCTCAAGTTATTTTAGGTGAATATGACATTCTTCTTTAAAACGAATACAATCAGAGTTATATT
>NW_024121799.1:2780637-2797090 GCF_016745375.1 Pimephales promelas
ATTTCACTGATTACATTAAGCCAGTCTGTCTGGCGGCTGCTGGTAGTGTATTTGCTGGAGGTACAGAGAGCTGGGTGACTGGATGGGGAACTCTACAGGCTGGAGGTGAGTGAATATTTGCTTGTCAAGTTACTGAACACAAACAATACTGTAACCCTCAACAATTTACCTAGAAATGTTTTTTTAAAAGCTGTAAAAATATATCCTCTGATCTGTGTCACAGGAGAGCCTTCAGACACACTGCAGGAGATTATGTTACCAATTGTAAACAACAGTGCCTGTTATAATGCTTATGGAGGGGGCATCACAAGCGAAATGATTTGTGCTGGATTTTTAAATGTGGCAGGGAAAAGTTCATGTCAGGTAAGACATCAATCATTCATTTGAACCCATTTTCCTAAACACTTCACACTGCCAACCTAGTTGCTCAATTAAACTCAGTCTCTTTTTTGCCGAGTTCAGACTGCACGATTTTAGCCACGATTTTGGCTCGCCGACAGGTTTTGAAAAATCACCTACAAATGCCTGAAATCACAGGCAAATTGGTGCTCGTTCACGCGAGTGACAATCACGCAGTGTGAATGAGCAAAGGCGCGATCTGAGAGAATCACAGGCGAGTCGCCGACGCCCGTGAGATTTGGAATGCTAAATATCTGGACCTGTTGGCGATTCAAAATCCTGCTGTGTGAAAAGTGTTCTGACTGAAAACTACATCGGTGATTACCGACAGCCAAGGAGAGAGCAAGATACAGAGCAGCAGGGACTTCGGGGAGGAGTTATAGAACACATATCAACATGCATGGCATTGTTTCAGAAAAAGGCTTCTTTCTCTGTGTTACGACCCCCGAGTTAGTCCAGGGGTTCGGGAGTCCAACATTTTAAAGATGACATTATAGAGAAACCTACATAAACCATGAGTTGTACAAAAAACACTCTACAACCAGATTTACTGTGCAAAAAGCCAAAACCTTTATTTAACAAATAAGGTCAGTGGCAAAAGTGAAAAGAATTTAATCTATACGAATATAGATTAACATAAATATAAAAATGGACATGTTATACAGAATTTCTGTAAGGTGGATAAAGTTAATAAGAAGAAAAGATAGACGTGGACGGCGCCAAAGAAAAGAAAAGAACAAAACCAAATGAAGTCTAGCTGTTAAATAACCTCTAATCCTAACTAAGAAAATAAAGAAGAAAATAATAATCTTCAGCGTCCAGGACGCCCTATCTAGTCTCCACTAACTAACAGAAGCAGAAATACAAAGTGTGGCGCTCGCCCCTACCCTAGTGTACTAAACAGAATCGAAAACCCCTGCGTGGTGCAGTGTATGTCACGTGACATGCTATCTGTCTATCTCTTCTCCTACTAGTAACCTACTGAGCTCTGTAGAGCAGGTCACCTAAAATCAGAGAGTCAACACAGGGAGCATTCACTCATACTACTTAACATCACACCGAGTGAACGAGAACCATAACCTCAACAGGGTATACAAAGGAGCAGCGCAACAGTGACAGAGAGCAGCGTGGTTTGAGTCTCAGCGAGCCGAGAGCTTCCGTGGAGACGTCTGGCGTGCACTCTTATTCCCCAGGTGGCCTGTTCCTATTGGCGATGGCGAAAAGAGGTGACGTCAGCGCCAACGATGATTGACAGGTCAATTGGCCAGTCACGGGTACCTACAAAAGTGAAAGTAACCGAGAGAGAGAGAAAGCGGGAAAGAAAAAACACAAGAACACACACGCGATACGGGAACGTAACACTCTGTCTATTTGGACACAAGAAATGGAAGAAAAATGAGTAGAAATTTGGCAGGAGCATCCGTGTTTATTTGACGTTTCATCTGAGCTGTACCACAACCGGGTCGAAAAAGAAAAAAGTGTCACGTGAGAACTCCGGTCTTGCACGTGTGATGTTGCGTTCTTTCCTTGTCACATCTCACATGTGTTTGTTGTGAAGCGTAGTTTGCGCGCAGCGTGCTAGTCAGAGTTGTCACCGATTCTTCCTATTGTAAAGTCATGCAGTGTGAAACCTTTTGTCGCCGATCCATCGTACAGTGTGTGAACACAGCAGCAACTGAATGCTGGCCAAGATAGTCATGCAGTGTGAAAAGAGCAGCGACCTGACTACTTAGAAAATCGTGCAGTCTGAACTTGGCATTACCTGCAGAGAAAAGGATAGAGTTGCAGTGCCAGACAATGATAACATTTGCTCTTAATTTAAGCATGAAGTAGAACAAATAAAACATATTGTGCAAAAAAAAAAAAAAAATAGAAAATGGTCAAAAAGATCTTTGCTGGACACATGGCCGGCATACTTTTACCCATTGGGCTACACTGTTATATACTTGTGTCTGTAACAATTGTTCACTGTATATTGTAAGAAATATAAATGCTGGATTTTTGTCAATACAGGGAGACTCTGGAGGTCCAATGGTCATTAGGAACAGCTCCCGGTGGGTTCAGTCCGGCATTGTGAGTTTTGGTGCACAACGATGTGATGACCCCAGATATCCCAGTGTGTCCACCAGAGTTTCTCAGTTCCAGGACTGGATTAAGTCTTACATGGGCAGCAACCTTCCTGGATTTGTTGCGTCCAGTGGATCCAGAAGTTCACTCAACCTCCTTTTGTTTCCCTTTTTTCTCACATTCTCCGTCATTCCTTTCACCTTCTCCCTGTATCTCTCTTCCTAAATATAGTTTGAACAGTAATTCTCATGGTTCTTTGATGAAGAGGACCATGCTTTCACACAGGTGAAAAGAGCAGTTATATTGTTATTTTTGTCATTTATTCTTTATCTTTTCAATAATGTACTGTTCTTGAAAAGCTATCCTGACATTATAAGAGCGTAAATGAATGAGGTTGAGCATGCTTGTATCCTCTGAGATTCAGGATGTTTGCATAACTAGTGTGATCAGGGATACTGGTTGTTGAAAATGTAATCAATTACCATGTTGTAATCACACTTTCTTAACATAAAAATACAAAAGAAGGAACTGACTTGGGGAAGGTTCTCTCTCTCTTTCTCTCTCGCTCCAAAATCTTTTGCAACATAAAAAAAATCATTGTTGATCAATTTACATCATTGCTGAATGAACTTATTAATGTCCTCAAAAAAATCTTGCTGACTATAAACTTTTCAACTGTAGTGTACATAAAAATATTAAGAAGCATAACTGTTCAACATAATAAAAAATGTTTCTTGAGCATTAAATCAGCAATATAGAATGAATTCTGAATCATGTGACACTGAAGTAATTATGCTGAAACTTTTGATAAATTACATTTTACAATATATCAATAGAAAACTAATTAAAATTGCAATATATTACAAATTTGCTGTTTTTATTGCATTTTTGATCAAAGCGTGAGCTCAAAATAATTTTTTCTAAAAAATTTTTTTACATCTTGTATGTATATATATTGTGACAAGCTCTGCAGCACTTGTCAGCATTGTCATGGAAATGGAGTGGATCCAATTGCCAGGAGGCGGAGTCAGCCACCTGAGAGCCATCAGGAGAAGAGGATATAAGCACAACAGAAAGAAGCTTAAGGGAGATGAGATCTCCCAAGACCAGGGGCCTGTTCTTCGTAGGTTGCTTAAAACAGCCGAGATCAATTGAGACATCCAAGATAATATCATCGTGCTCATCATGATTCGACTAAAGGCGGGCATACACTGTGCGATTTTTGTCCGATTTTGAGCCGAATTCTGACTCGTGCGACTCTTTTTCGTGTCGGACCGATTTTCAGCTTTGTCGTGCAGTGTTCGTGCAGTGTACAGGGAGAAATGAGAGGCGATTAACCTCTCACAATCGACAATCGGGTGAATTTCTGGCATGTCAGAAATTTTGGTCGCTCCTCGTGACTATATCGCACAGTTGAAGCAACGCTACGAACCGATTGCCCTAAATTCAGTGTTTTTTTCCCCTCACTGCACCTGCGCGAAAACAGAAGTTTAACCATTTCATCTGCAGCAAAAATACAATTAAAATAAAAACGAAAAGAAGAAGATCTTTAAAGGTTCTCTGAGCGATCCTGGGTGTTGACGTTCGGAATATTTTCAAACAAATCGGAGGCTAGCTAGACCCTCCCTCCTCCGCATCTCATCTCCTCCCCCTCCCTTCCGTCCTTCCTGAAATAATTGTGAACGTGCATTTCTAATTATATCCTTGTGTGGGTTTGGCGAACATAAGCGTCAATTTAGAAGAAAAAAAAACAATTTAACGTTACCCACCTGTCCAGCAAAAACAGAGCAACCTGAATGTCGGACTGGAAGCCCTTCTGCCGCCGGAGTTCTCGCCATCGTTCAAAAGCTTTGCTACCGATGTAAATTCGGAACTTCACACGTTCTTCATCCGACTCCTTCTTCTTTTTAATTTGTTCCTCAGAACGACGTCTCTTTGGTCATGTTTCGGCCATTTTTTAAACTTCCCTCTTATGCTTCTCTCTCCTTCACACACACACCCCCTTCATATGCACGCGCACTAACTGGGGGGTTCCGAAACTTCCGAAACCCACCCTCAAATTCTTCTTGCCAGTGATTGGCTGGAACACTGTTTGTTAGGTTTCGTGGTCCGGGTGAGACATGATAGTTTTTGTTGCCGTTTGTGGAGCCTGTGGTGTCTACAGAGACCGCGTTTTTTTACAGTGTTTTTAGGGGACAGGCAGCTAGCCGATAGTGAGGAGACGGTTGATGTATGTGACAAAACATGTTTTGGCCCCACATCGCTTAGAGAACCTTTAAGTTCTTTAGTTCAAACTAGCTAAAAATTACTGTTGCTTACCTCCAGTTCGTGTCGCAAAATGGATAATATTACCCACGTCTTCCAAGCCACCTGCGATGTAATGCCTCTTTTATTAATTTGTTAAACAATGTTTTTGAAATAAACATGTTTTTAATTTTCATTGATGATAATTATGGCAATGTTTGGAGATATAATAGACTGTTAATAGCTATTTTATATGCCTATAATTCATTGTAATCGACCTAAATGTTTTAGACAATTTTTAATGAGGAGTAAGATAAAGCAATATTTTATTATCCTCGCAGCACGTTGGTTATGTGCTGTGAAAATATTGCGCTGCAAATTTATTACAATTGCAGATCAATTTAATAATAAAATTAGCCTATAGGCCTCCCCTAATAATTATAATACAATAATACTAATAATAATTAAATGCATAAACTGAAATTGCTAAATCATCTTGATATGGATAGCAGATGCTTGTTTTAACAATATCTCTGGATACATACACATCTATAGGCGCAATCCAGGGGGTTATCGCAGATATTACACGTATAGTGTGAGCAGTGAAGTCGCAGCTCGACGATCGGACCGTACAGTGTGAGCACATAAATCCTGAACTTTTGGTTTTGCATCGCATGCGATTTACTCGTTGAGTGTGAGTACGTACCTTGCTGAAATCGCACAGACATCGCACAGTGTATGCCCGCCTTTATTTGGTTCTTCGAACACTCCTGCCGGTTATGATTAGTATAGCTGGAGTGAGTTATGTGAGATAATTGTGCGTTCATGCGCTGGGTTAAAAGGGGATATATATTGATACTAGAAACATTGAAGTTTCTAACAAGTTTGTAGTTAGATGTTTATCACTTATTACAATATATATTTTTATATTTTATTTATATTTTAATAATTTCTAAATAATTTACCTTTTTTTCATTGTAATGTCAAGAGTCACACCCACTGTTAGAACATAAGAACAAGTAAAAGTGAAGCACTAGAATATTCTACATAATAGTAATTTGTACCAACTAATCCATTTTAAAAAAGCACTGTTAATAAACGTTTGCCTGTTTATAAAAGAAAGAAAAAGGCTGAGAAAAAAAGAAAGGAAAAACAAACAGGTGGTGGTCCTGCATCCCCATGTTACCCAGAAGAGCTGGCCCTTGGGTTAAATGTGAACGTTGTGGAGGGCATCCTTGTGTTCAACTCTTCCTCAGACCCACAGCCAGGAGTAGCAACACCTTCACTGCTGGTAAATGAACTTTAAATGATCCTAGTAGACTATAAAATAATTTGTTGCTCTAAGTAGGCCTATAATCCAAATGGCTGTTTGGACAATTGCTTTGACTTGTGAAAGTCTACATGTGTGACTGTGAAACTAAATAATTTAATTAACTACATAACTTAATGTAAAAAAAAAAATATGCTGCCATGAGTTGTTGATCACATTTCCCCCCAGCGTACTTCATTGTATCACTTCAATACACTAACACTTTTATTTGTTCCCAAGCAAGTGGCTGAAGCATGTGCAGTAAGCTGACTTTTTCTAATGTTACATCAAAAGGGAAGAAAGTACAACACTTTGTAATGCTCATTTTTCCACAATGCACAGGACCGTGAAGAAACCCTCTCAGGTATCTTTAAGTGCATAAATAGCTTTACTTAATTTACACTTGAATACCTATTATTTCTGAATGCAATATGAGTTTCAGGAGTCCACATCTACAGAAGAGTCTGCAGAAAGCAGTGATGCAGAGGTGGGCAGAATTTTTGATGCATAAGCCATGTGTTGACAGGTTTACCCCTACCCCTAGAAAACAAAGTATTTTGAAAATACTGGACAACTTAAAGAAAAAAAAAAACTGGCACTAGAGATAGAGTTGCTTCATAGGAACTTCAGAATAAGTGCTAATATATTATTTCACACAGAGTACAATATTATTTGCAGGCAAAAGATGACTTGATCACTGGCTTTTCTTTACAAAGAATAATTTAAAAAAAATGTAAAGAACTAAGCATATTTGTCTTGTCTTTTATTAAACATTAATGAAATGTTTTATATTTTTTATAAAAATGGGGGGGGGGGGGGTTTGCAGTTGAACACGGAGCATTTTTTTCCTGTGAGTGAGACTGGGGAACCCGTAGTGGATTAGAGCGGAGTGATAACAGAACGCTAAGAGCGCAGAGAGGAACAGGCTTTTGCTCCAGTCCTGGCTTTGCGTCTGCGCCGTTAGGAGCTAAGCTCTAGATTAGTGTATTTTTTAACTAATTTGCGGTAAAACTAGTCGATCACGAGTGGCTCATCAGGTAGGTCTATAGACCATTTCACAAGATGTAAACAACACTGGTCCAGAAGCACTTCCTGTTTCAGTTTGTAACTGTTTTCTTTATTTCACATGAAAAGAAAACATCTTAAAGATGTTTGTTTAACTTTTTGATTCAGTTTTAAATGTTCTGTTGGTTGTATTTTATCCCAGCTTTTGTGTAGTGTTAAAAAACTGAAACAGGAAGTGCTTCTGGACCAGTGTTGTTTACATCTTGTGAAATGGTCTATAGATAAACTCATCTTTCAGGGATTTGACCGGCCGGGTTCACACTTCAGCGTGAGAAATCGGGGGTGTGGCGTGAGAGCGTGAGAATTAGCTCAATTTTGCGTGAGAGTTGAGGAGCCTCTCGCTGCATAGTTGTGAGAGTTGGCAACCCTGCGAATCATGTGTTTGACTAGAGATCTTACGGCATTAGACGCTATGCTGCTGCGTCTAAATAAAGATTCTAGAGCGGGGTTTTTTTTTTTTTTTTTTGGCCTTTTCAGATCAACTCCAAAAAGGAGAACAAATGAGTGTCCGGCTTGAGGCTGCGCCGGACACGGAGCTTAAAATCCGGACTGTCCGGCCAAAATCCGGACGTATGGCCACCCTATAGTTGACTAAAGTTCACTTTCTTATGTGCCCTTGTCCTGGCTAGAGCGGCATTGTAACTGGTCAGGGAATGGGGTCATAAAATACCTGTCCCCAGGAAGGATCCTGCTGTAATCACCTGTAGGCTATAATGGAAAAATTTAGTTCTGTTAGGACAGTGTTTTTTCAAACTTTTTCTGCCATTCCCCACTTTGAAGGTAGGGAAGGGTTCTGGCCCCACCCTTGCAATCGCCCACCAAAAAATGTTAATAAACTAGGCTTTAAGTTAAAACGTATTTTATCAACATGACATTTTAAAAACAAAACATGACGGTATATAAAAATAATAATGCAATTTTGTTTGTATTTTGCCTCTGATAACATCAAATTCAGAAATGGAGAAAATAGACGTGTGGACTAGTTTATTAGCTTTATTTTGTCACTTCGCAAACTGCATGCAAAAAGACCAAACAAAATTGAAAAAGAATAATAATAATCTTAGGGTTTTTCCTGGCTCACAACGAAGCCGAGGTGGTAAAATCCTAATAATGTTTGTATTTTAGGTATTTTTATAACAATAGTATTTTGTATTTTTCGAAAACTATCATAAAGCTACTGTGTTTCCCACAGTATTGTGTGTGTGTTTGCACGTTTTAAAGACAAATTTATAAATCTTGTGCACTTTGAAAGTTCAAAATTAATTGATTAACTAATTTAGTGTCTAAAATGAGCCTGTTCTGTAAGTTGTAGGCTACACATATTTTCTGAGGCAGAGACGGAGAGTGCTCAGCGCTTGACATTAAAACTATTCAGCCATATAATTGTCACCGGGTGAACCAACTAGAAACAAAAAAAAAACATTGACTCATGAAGTGCCAGTGTAACACCGGGCCGGCTTTTGGTAAACATATCTGACTATAATGAGCGCCAGCTGAAGCCAATGAGTAGCGCTTCATTGAATCTCATGCCGGGAGGAAAGAGTATAAAGAGAGAGGCTTGAATGATAGGAGGGTGTCTTTTGCAGTGGGAAAACTTCACACAAGTGCTCGAGTGGATTACAGCAGTGACAGCGGGCGGCGGCGGCGGCAAGTGTGGAAAAGCTGAGGTTTAAGGCCGGATCGGTGTTCCATGTTGGGTCCCCCGAGGCATGCACATTAAGTGAGCCTCTTCAAGAAAACACGAACCGTAACGCAACAAAGTGAGGAAAACTTCAGGGGAAGAAGGAGAAAGACTGGCAGAAAGGAGAGTGGAAGCCGCTGTAGGATTCATGTGATTCACCGGGAAAAAGTTAAGTGCACTCTTTTATGATTCCCCTCTGGAGAAAACTACATGTAAAGATTTGCCATCACCAGTGTACGACTAACCTGTGTTTGTGGGCAGTGTGTGTCATCCTGTTGACCGAGTGAAGAACAGTAATTCTGACAGTTGGGGAGATCGTTGATTCCCTGTTCAGTTTTTTTTTTTAGATCATTAGTCTTTGGATCGTCCATCCTATGAAGAGAAGAGAGGTGAGTTGATTAATCGCTGTGATGGTAGAGTCAGTTGCAGTGTCTGAAAGAGTGAAACAAACACGTGTGAAAGAGTGAAACAAACACGTGTGAAGATTTCCAAGAGTGATTTATGCACAAGTGTGGTGAGACCAAACAACTGTGTTCTCCCTGAGTCTCTGATGGATGAGATGGACCCATAACCTTAAGATTTTTTCAAACTGATCTGTTCTCCTGTTTGTGCTGAAGTGTATCAAAGCTGCTGAACTGAGTATCTCCTCCTGCTGTCATCCAGTCGTGCGAGTACAACACACAGAGTTAATGTTGACATCCTCATCTGTTCTCCTGTCTCTGCTGAAGTGTATCAAAGCTCCTGAACTGAGTACCTCCTCCTGCCGTTATCCAGTCGTGTGAGTACAACACACAGAGTTAATGTTGACACACTTCAGCACAGACAGGAGAACAGATAAGGATGTCAACATTATCTCTGTGTGTTATACTCACAAGACAGGATAACGGCGGGAGGAGGTACTCAGGGGGATGATACAGGGGTGGGCAGTGTAGAGGCAAATTTTCCTTTTTAATTGTTGCATGAGGCATGTGTGACACAAACGACACAGGGTGAAATTTGTTCCCTATGAGTTATCAACAGATAATAAAGTATTTTGAAAAAACAAAAATCAGGGGGAGAAATAGAACTCGACTAAAGAAAAAATTGCACTAGAAATAGAGTTGCTTCAAAATAAACTTCAGAGTAAAATACACTATTTCACAAAGAGTACTATTGCTGACCTTGCATAATATCTCTTATTAAAAGATTACTGAATAACTGGCTTTTCTTTACAAAGAACTATTGAAATAAAACTCTAAGCAAATAAAGTTTTGCAAATTTGTCTTGTCTTTTATTTTAGGCTTAATTAAAGTTTTTTTTCTGATGTTGGCAGTGTTGAGTAATATGGCACATGCAATGTCACAGGCCCTGTCAGGTGAAACCCTCAGGCTTTTCAGACCCTGAAATCTTCCCTTTAGTTGGCCAAAGATCATTCATGTGTGCCCTTGTCCTAGAGCTGCATTGTAACTGGTCTGGGGTTTGGGTCAGGGAATGGGGTCATAAAACACCTGTCTCCAAGCAGGATCCTGTTGTTATCACCTGTAAAATGGAAAAATGCAGTTCTCAGCATAAGTGTATGTACACTAATACCGTGAGTTTGATATTTATAATTTTCCTAACCACGTTCAAATAATGTGCATAAATGTGAATCTCTGAAAATTCTTGAGTCATGCACAGATCCTGGCCATTTTGCTTTCACACTTATTTCACGAGTTCACACTTACATACAATTAAACGGAATAAAGTATAATGCGTATTTGGCGTGCTGTCTGGGGGAGGGCTCCGAGCTCGGAATTCGGCCCGAACCCAGAGTAGTCACACCCCCCCCCCACACCCCCCCCCCTGTATGTAAAGTGGTTTAGGACTAGAAGAGTGGAGAAGGGGTGGAGGAGGGATGCTGTTAAACCGTCAGAGAAATGAGGTGAGACTTCTGAGTCTATATATACATGCTTTAATCATGATTGCTGAGTGCTCTTCACCCGTGTTAATTATCTGAACGTGCTTCTCCCGAACTTGTTAATGAAACATCATTTAAACATGATTGCTGAGTGCTCTCCACCCTTGTTAATTATCTGAACGTGCTTCTCCCGAACTTGTTAATGAAACATCATTTAATCATGATTGCTGAGTTCTCTCCACCCGTGTTAATTATCTGAACGTGCTTCTCCCGAACATTGTTAATAAAACATCATTTCACGAGTTCACACTTACAGACAATTAAACGGAATAAAGTATAATGCGTATTTGGCGTGCTGTCCGGGGGGAGGGCTCCGAGCTCGGAATTCGTCCTGAACCCAGAGTAGTCCCACAAAAAAGGCTAGAGAACAGAGGACAGCCGCCGGACTAAATACCCCCCCCCCAAAAAAGTGCTGAGTTTGGCGGTCTGGCATCTCGTGAAAGGGTCTGGGCGCTTGGCCGGGAGAGGAGGTCAGTCCAGCGCAGTGAGCCCACACCACAGGCCCTCCCGGCCAAGCGACCTGAGAATAAGGAGCAATTTTAATTTGGAATAGCGAATTTAGGAGAGTTGTGCCTTCTAGGTGGGAGCTGTTCGCGCAAATCGTGGACAACAGACCAAGAGGCCCATGTAGCTTCGACAGGGGTAGCTTGCGGTCATTGGGGCTTACTTGCTGGAAAAGAGGAAACAGGAAAGAGGAAAAAGAGTACTCGACCGGGAGATTTTCTCACACTGCATCGCTGGATGAAAGAGAAAACATAAGTGCTCTACCGGAAGAGTTCTCACTGCGTCCGCTGTGGGACTGAAGCCTGCTGGGTAGAAAGAGAAAACAGGAAAAGAGAAAATGGGTACTTGGCCGGGAGATTTTCTCACACTGCGTCACTGGACGAAAGAGAAAACATAAGTGCTCTGCCGGAAAAGTTCTCACTGCGTCCACTGTGGGACCAAAGCCCGCTGGACAGGAAGAGGAAACTGGACAGAGGAAAATGAGCACTCAACCGGGAGATTTTCTCACACTGAAAGACGAAAGAAAACATTAGTGCTCTACCGGAAGAGTGCTCTACCGGAAGAGTGCTCACTGCATCCGCTGTGGGACTGAAGTCTGCTGGGCAGGAAGAGAAACCAGTCATTAAACTTCATTTAAATGACCAAAGCGGCCCGAAAACAATTTATGCAAGTCCTTTTAGTCAGACTGTGACATGCATAAATAATAGAACACAGCATAAGTACATAGAACATCCACTGGGAGACCAATGCTTGCTGGCCAGAGAAACAGAGCTCCTGTGGGAGCAGAGTAGACACAGAGCTCAAGTGGGAGCAGAGTAGACATCACTGCTGTGGCAGTGTAGAAAATTAGTCAGAGAAAAAGAGCTCCTGTGGGAGCAGAGGAAACATCACTGCTGTGGCAGAGGAGAAATTGGTCTGAGAAACAGAGCTCCTGTGGGAGCAGAGGAAACATCACTGCTGTGGCAGAGTAGAAAATTAGACAGAGAAACCGAGCTCCTGCGGGAGCAGAGTAGACATCACTGCTGTGGTAGTGCAGAAAATTAGCCAGAAAAAACAGAGCTCCTGTGGGAGCAGAGTAGACATCACTGCTGGGGCAGTGTCAAAAATTAGCCAGAGAAACAGAGCTCCTGTGGGAGCAGAGTAGACATCACTGCTGGGGCAGTGTCAAAAATTAGCCAGAGAAACAGAGCTCCTGTGGGAGCAGAGTAGACATCACTGCTGTGGCAGTGTCAAAAATTAGCCAGAGAAACAGAGCTCCTGTGGGAGCAGAGTAGACATCACTGCTTGTGCAGTGTAGAAAATTACCCAGAGAAACAGAGCTCCTGTGGGAGCAGAGTAGACATCACTGCTGTGGTAGTGCAGAAAATTAGCCAGAGAAACAGAGCTCCTGTGGGAGCAGAGTAGACATCACTGCTGGGGCAGTGTCAAAAATTAGCCAGAGAAACAGAGCTCCTGTGGGAGCAGAGTAGACATCACTGCTGGGGCAGTGTCAAAAATTAGCCAGAGAAACAGAGCTCCTGTGGGAGCAGAGTAGACATCACTGCTTGGGCAGTGTAGAAAATTACCCAGAGAAACAGAGCTCCTGTGGGAGCAGAGGAGACACCACTGCTGTGGCAGTGGAGAAAATTAGCCAGAGAAACAGCTCCAGTGGGAGCAGAGTAGGCATCACTGCTGTGGCAGTGGAAAAAAATTACCTGGAGAAACTGTGCTCCTGCGGGAGCAGAAAAGAATTCACAGCTGTGGCAAGAGAAAATTACATGGAGAAATTGCGACTATCTCGGAAGGTGGATGAGTTTGTGCAGTGAAGCCTGGAAATCATCTGTATCCAAGTTAATGCCCAAAATTCAATGGACGTGGCTGAACGCATGGTTTTTAACCTGTGCAATTAGAATCCCGAACTCAGCAGAAAGTGTGCGGGGCCGAGGGGTCGATTATTAAACGTTTTGAAAATGTTCTTATTTCTCTGTTTATTTCCAGCATTTTTTATGGGTCGTATTCCATGCTGGTTTGTTCAGAAAACAAGATGGTGTGGAGCTGTGTGTTTAAATTACCTACTTCAAATAAATATACCTTTATACTATAACAAAGTTTATTTACGATTTTGTAATTAAATTGCAGGACAGTGTCAACAAAAGGTTCTTAATGATTCTGCTATCTGCATGTAATATGAGACCAACTGCTTACGTGTGAGTTTACCACAGGAAGTATTGCGTTAATGAATGGCAAATCCTTGTACAGAAACTATTTAATACATGCGTTCCCCCCGGACAAAAATGTGTATCCAGATAGCATGACTTACTCGTGATTAAACAACTGAAGCGATGCAAACGAAGTTCAAATCAGGGACAGAAGACAAAAAGGTTTTGAGCTAAGCACTCACGGAGTTGGCCCGGCAGATGTTGAGAGTGTGGACTGGCCGGGACTGAATCTGCGGCGCGGCTTACTTGGGGACTGTTGCGGCGGCCTGACGCTGGAGGAAGGCACATTCCTTTGCGTTAAGAGGGCAGCACCTTATTGTCCATTTCTCTATGGCAGGAATTTTAAATGGTCCAGTTTAAAGAAACACGTAGTAGTAGATTAGGAATTACCCGTTTGTCCAGAGGATTGCGGCAAAGATTGCTAATTCTGAAGGATGACAGATTCTTCATCGAACAGAATGAAGGTAGGCTACTGCCGGGCCAAGTGCTGCTAAACTGTCAGAGAAATGAGGTGAGACTGCTGAGTCTATATATAAATGCTTTAATCATGATGGCTGAGTGCTCTCCACCCGTGTTAATTATCTGAACGTGCTTCTCCCGAACTTTGTTAATAAAACATCATTTGATATGGAACATGGTCACACACCATCTAAGAGATTTTACTTAAGTCAACTGCCTTTTAAAAAATATTGATATAATATTACTAATCTGGAATATTAAAAATTATAATAGAAACTTGGCTGCACATTAACATTGTAAGCCCCCTTTCTGCTCACAAAATACCTTCTTTGAGGCCTTGATGGGAATATGTGTGTGGTCTTCAGTGTATGGCACCAATCACGTAAGTTAAGCCTGAGGGACTGTAAGTCATAATCTGCATGGTCATCATGATTGCATTATCTTCATTAAAAATTATAATATACCCTAAGTTGGCAAAAAAAAACTAAGAGCGCTAGGTAAAGTTTGCGAATGGCACGACAGAAAGCTTATCAAGTTCTCTCTCCGCATCTCCCATAATGTAAAGGAAGCCACTCGCAAAGAATTTTAGGGCAATGCAAACATTTTGTGCTGTTGTTGAAGCCCGACATCGAATGGAACATTAATGTGCATTTCCAACAAAATAATAATGTATAAACGACACCCTCACGAGTCACGACAATCGTTTCACGAGAAAAAATAAATAAATCTCAGAAATTAGGCTACTCTATCGCACTGAGCTAAAGGACTTCACGAGTCACGACAATCGTTTCACGAGAAAAAAATAATAAATCTCAGAAATTAGGCTACACTATCGCGCTGAGCTAAAGTACTTCACGTATCAGTCACAATCTAATCCAGTTAACCTGAAATAAGCCTGTTCGTGAGCAGGTTCAAGCTAGCGCACCTGTTGCTATGACAGCAAGTCCAGGATGAGCTTCGAAGAACCAAACGATCCAAGATCATGCCAAATCGCCAACGATCAAATCCATCTAAGTGAGTTAGCGACGTACGACGAACGACCCCCAGACCAAAACTTTCTCTGGGTCTTTTCTCCTGTAGGCTCCCGTGATCATTAAAGCCTAGTTCACACTACATGATTTTAAAACGTTGGGCTGAAATGGAAGCTTTAGCGTTAAGTTCTGCCAGGAAGACTCAATCGTTGCGTCACTAATTACCTTCTCATCTATCCAATCGTGTCTAATGCTTGCGGTATAAAAGACTGGTACTTACACATGTTTGAGTTCGCAGATGCTGACGCTTTCATTTGATTGCTAACGTCAGTTGCCGACCAAAAAATGTCTCGATGATGATTTCGTCCTGCCATCTCCTCCTGCTGCACGCCGCAGCTCTCGTATTCAGTGCCGTGCTTCTCCTTGGGCACAGTGGTCTTCCGCGAGCTTGATCAAAACCTTCGAGGCAGCTGGCATACCCATAAGTCAAAATCTGTCAAGGGAAGAATTACTCCTTTTAACCCAAAATACCTTGGGTAATCTCTCCTTCTTCGACCCCAAAAGCTTCGACCTCAGCTGTTCAGCCAAAACCAACTGGCAGAAAAAAAGAACTGCTAAAACATCTTCACCTCATCCAGCCTAAAGGATATCATTACCTGCTCAGGCATCAACTTCTCCGCAGATTGCCATTCCCACAGACACGAACTATCAGCTCATATCTGCAGTTGAAAGCTTTTCCAAGACGGTCAAAGGACTGGAATCCAAAATGTCATCCTTCGAACATTCCTTTGCCAACCCAAACCTCCGCGCTGATCCAGCTTCAAACTCCTCAGCAGTTCCACAATTGAATCTTCTTTCTTTCGGATTATCAAACCATTCCGACGTGCCTTCAACATCAGCAAACCCGCCTGCTTCTCTCCTCGAGATTCAGACGCCATTTCAAGAGGTTTCTGCTCCACCGGCAACTTCAAACTTCAATCTCTCTACAGCAGCTCCAGCGGAAGCCTTCAGTAGGCGTTTTGTTTCTCCTGCTGCAGCAACTGTCTCCTCTCATTTAAGATCAAACATTATCCAAGGTAAGGACATTAACTTGGCTACTTTATTGCTTCCCTCGCCTGCTGCAGACAGGAAAATGGTAGACTGTGGTGACGTGGCAGTCCTTCTTAAAACCTCCGATCCTCGGTTACAACGCAATCTCTCGTTTGGCGAATTTGTTATTGCTATTGGCATTTACCGAGACATTTTGTGCCAAGTCTATCCAGAGAGAAGGGAAGAGCTAGATCTTTATTTAGCTATGATGGCGGACTTCAGTCAGATATGGAGGCACGTTATTCTATGAATACCACAAATCGTTCTCTGCTAAAGCTGCTTCCTTCATTACTATCTATAATTCAAGATTAGATTGGGCAATTACAGACACGGAACTACTCGTTCGTCATTTCGGAGGCCAAAAAAGCCTGGCTTGTGCCATTTGCAGCGCTCACGGACACACGGCTTCATTTTGCCCTAAAGCTTTCGCAAGTCAAGTCTCGTTTGCTGGCCGTGGTGCTGAAAACGTAAGACTTCCTTCAAACAACAGAGGTCGCCGCGTTGCAGAATTCAACGGTGTTCCTATTTGTG
>NW_024121799.1:2805829-2849352 GCF_016745375.1 Pimephales promelas
GGACTCCGCCTGCGATGTGGCCTTTCGGAGGCTCAAACAGGAGCTGCTTCAGGCCCCCATTCTGGCCTATGCGGACTTCACCCAGCCGTTTATCCTATATACAGATGCTAGTAACCTCGGCTTAGGAGCAGTGCTTGCCCAGTGGCAGCAGGGAGTGGAACGAGTCATTGCCTACGCAAGCCGAAGCCTTCACCCCGCTGAGCGAAATGATTCCAACTACAGCTCATTTAAAATCGAATTGCTGGCTATGAAGTGGGCAATGAGCGAGAAATTCAAAGACTATCTATGGGGAGCGAAGGTACTGGTGATAACGGATAATAACCCACTAGTCCACTTGCGGACAGCTAAATTGGGGGCAGTCGAACGGCGCTGGGTAGCGCAACTGGCTAATTATGATTACAAACTTCAGTATCGGCCGGGGCGGGAGCACACTAATGCTGATGTAATGTCCAGACTTCCAGGGGCCGAAGGCCGGAGCGTCCCAATGGAGACCAGGGAGGAGCGTGAGGAGGGACTCATGGTAGGAATTGTGGAAGCACCGGGCCTCCAGCCAGAGGAAGCCCCCGCTAGTTGGGGCTGGGACCCCGAATGGTGGAAGGGACGGCAGGCGGCAGATACTGGGCTGCTGGCAATACGGTCCTGGTTGACACAGGTGCTGCAGCCGGAAAGGACAGAACGCCGGGCCCAGACATGGGCGGTGAGAAAACTCTTGGGGCAGTGGGAGAGGCTCTATCTGCGGGATGGGGTGGTCTGCCGGACCATCCAAGACGCCGAGCGGGGCGAAGCAGTCTGCTAGGTGGTTGTACCGAAGGGCCAGGTTCAGGCTCTTCTGCAAGCTTACCACACTCAGTTGGGACACCAAGGGCAAGAGAGGACGCTATCTTTGCTGCGAAGGCATTTCCATTGGCCAGGGATGGAGGCATCAGTCAACTCATTCATCCGGGACTGCCCGCGCTGCACGCTCTTCAAAACAAGGAAAGAGGGGAGAGCCCCACTGGTCCCGATACGAGCCAAAGCCCCTCTGCACATTGTGGCCATGGACTACTTGACACTGAGTCGACCGGCGGCTCGTATTCAGAATATCCTTGTGGTAACTGACCTGTTTACAAAATACGCTTGGGCCATTCCAACTTTGGACCAGACTGCCGTCACCACCACAAATGCCTTGTGGAAGACAGTATTCCAGCCATTTGGGTGCCCAGAGACCTTTCATTCGGATCAAGGGCCGAACTTTGAATCTAAGGTTATTCAGGAACTGTGCCAGCTCTATGGGTGTAAGAAGACCCACACCACGCCGTACCACCCTCAGGGAAACGGGAGATGTGAGCGGTTCAACCAGACCCTGTTGGGCTTATTGGGAACACTGGACACAGACCGTCAGAGTAACTGGGTGGATAATCTTCCCACTCTGGTTCAGGCTTATAACAATAGTGTGCACAGTACAACTGGGTACGCACCGACGTACTTGATGTTTGGTAGACATGTACGCTTGCCCACGGATTTGCTGCTTGGGACGGCAGCGGCAGGAGAAGTTATGAGCCTGACTGATTGGGCCGGCAAGCACCATCAGCGACTTCATTCGGCATACGAAGAGGTCACTAAGAGAATAAACACAGCTGCTGCTAAGAATAAGCGTTTATATGACCAGACATCACGAGAGGCCCCGCTGTTGCCCGGGGAGAGAGTCTTGGTGCGGGACAATCGGCGCCAAGGAAAGGGCAAGCTGAGCGACCGGTGGGAGGCTCAGCCTTATGTGGTGCAACGCCAGCAACGTCTCGACCAGCCGGTGTACACCATCCGTCCAGAGGGGAAGTTGGGCCCAGAGCGAGTCATACATCGGAATCTAATCCGCCCCTGCCCGAACTATCCAAAACCTTTGGTGGAGGCTCCCTCCGACCCGGTGGCACCCCAGCCACCCTTAGTAGGCTGGGCAGTTGTTCCGAGAGCTCCAACTATTGAGCCAAGGAGGGTAGGTCCTGCCTCCCCTCCGAGACGATCTCAACGGGAAAACCGAGGACAACCCCCGGAGAGGTATGGGGACTGGGTCTCGGGAACTGGTTCTAGGGACTAGAACGGACTGGTGGGGGAGGATGTCACCAGGTGACGAAGTGCAGAACCATGAATGCGGTGTTGTTTCCATGGGGAGCTAATTTAATGTAACACCCCGCCGGTTGCCCCATGAAAAACAGTTCGGCTGGATTCCGCAAAGGAGAAACGAGCGGCAGCTGTGAGATGGGCGGAGATTGAATCATCGCGTTCACGAGGGGGTTCATAAAAGCGGATGTTTGAGTGAAGAGGAGAGCGCAGCAGGGGACAGAGGAACCCACGGCAGGGAAGGAGCCGGATAGAGAAGGAGAGACAGCAGTAACAGTTAAGTGCCATTGGAGATCTCCATTATCTGACTCTGGTCTCATACCGTATATCAATGATCAGCGAATTTGCCCTGGACCCAAGGTTCCAGACAAATTCCTATTCCAGAATTAACCCCTTACTGTGTGCGTTGAGTATGCACTGTGCAGGAGTGTGCCTCCAGTCTATCTTGTGTGAAGAGGAGTCGTGAGATGTTTATGCACTACTGTTTGACTTTCCTGTCCTAAATGAGAATCAGCATTTGTCCATTGAGCCTCTCATATTGAAAGGCTGGAGTTGTCCACCGAGTCTCTCATGCTGACGTCAGACACCTGCTGTGAGTACGTACAAACTATTGACTTGAAGATGACTTGTGAAATGTTTATGCACTGCTGTCTGACTTTCCTGTCCTAAATAAGAACCAGCATCTTTCCATTGAGCCTCTCATATTGAAAGCCTGAATCTGCCCACCGAGTCTCTCATGCTGAAGTCGGCCACCTGTTGTGAGTACGTACAAACTATTGACTTGAAGATGACTTGTGAAATGTTTATGCACTGCTGTCTGACTTCCCTGTCTTAAATAAGAACCAGCATCTTTCCATTGAGCCTCTCATATTGAAAGCCTGAATCTGCCCACCGAGTCTCTCATTCTGAAGTCAGCCACCTGCTGTGACATCTGCTCTATACTTACCCCTGGCTGTCTGAAGAGGAACTGCCGTGTGAATTCCAGAATAGTATCTGCTCTATACTTACCCCTGGCTGTCCGAAGAGGAACTGCCGTGTGAATTCCAGAACAGCATCTGCTCTATACTTACCCCTGGCTGTCTGAAGAGGAACTGCCGTGTGAATTCCAGAACAGCATCTGCTCTATACTTACCCCTGGCTGTCCGAAGAGGAACTGCCGTGTGAATTCCAGAACAGCATCTGCTCTATACTTACCCCTGGCTGTCTGAAGAGGAACTGCCGTGTGAATTCCAGAATAGTATCTGCTCTATACTTACCCCTGGCTGTCCGAAGAGGAACTGCCGTGTGAATTCCAGAACAGCATCTGCTCTATACTTACCCCTGGCTGTCCGAAGAGGAACTCCCGTGTGAATTCCAGAACAGTATCTGCTCTATACTTACCCCTGGCTGTCCGAAGAGGAACTGCCGTGTGAATTCCAGAACAGCATCTGCTCTATACTTACCCCTGGCTGTCTGAAGAGGAACTGCCGTGAGAATTCCAGAACAGCATCTGTTCTATACTTACCCCTGGCTGTCCTAAGAGGAACTGCCGTGTGAATTCCAGAACAGCATCTGCTCTATACTTACCCTGGTTGTCTGAAGAGGAACTGCCGTGTGAATTCCAGACAGCATCTGCTCTATACTTACCCCTGGCTGTCTGAAGAGGAACTGCCGTGTGAATTCCAGAACAGCATCTGCTCTATACTTACCCCTGGCTGTCTGAAGAGGAACTGCCGTGCGAATTCCAGAACAGCATCTGCTCTATACTTACCCCTGGCTGTCCGAAGAGGAACTGCTGTGTGAATTCCAGAACAGCATCTGCTCTACACTTACCCCTGGCTGTCCGAAGAGGAACTGCCGTGTGAATTCCAGAACAGTATCTGCTCTATACTAAAGAGGAGTCGTGAGATGTTTATGCACTACTGCTTAAACCAGAACAGCATCTGCTCTATACTTACCCCTGGCTGTCTGAAGAGGAACTGCCGTGCGAATTCCAGAACAGCATCTGCTCTATACTTACCCCTGGCTGTCTGAAGAGGAACTGCTGTGTGAATTCCAGAACAGCATCTGCTCTATACTTACCCCTGGCTGTCCGAAGAGGAACTGCCGTGTGAATTCCAGAACAGCATCTGCTCTATACTTACCCCTGGCTGTCTGAAGAGGAACTGCCGTGTGAATTCCAGAACAGCATTTGCTCTATACTTGCCTCTAGCAGCCAAGAAGAAGAAACATCCAGTTTTAGTTTATGAAATTTTAATTCAATAAAATTTTACATTTGATACCTTGTTTGTGGTCGTGGTGTTTCTGGGTAACTCCTCGAGGTGGTACGCTCATAGGGGTGGTCTGCAACAGGGGGGGTGACAGAATGATAGAAAAAAAGACAAATAAATATAAAACCTTCAGATTACACAGTTTCTAATGCTATTTTATATGCTATCCATTTGTGCCATTTTTCTTTAAATTCTGCTTCTTTCAGTCTTGGGATAAAGGTCAGTCTCTCCATGGTAAACTTTCTCAGGTTTGAGCCAGCTTCTTGTTATCGCTTTCCTCCCTGCCGACAATAATATCTTAACCAAATATCGATCATCTTTCTTTACATTGGTCAAAAGGCCCAGATACATTGTTATAAAAGTTAATGGTACAGAATACTTCAGTACTTTGCAGAGAGTAAGATGGACAGAAGTCCAGAAAGGTTTTATTTCAAGACAGTCCCAGAAAACATGTGTGTGGTTAGCATCCACAGAACCACATTGCCTCCAACACACTTGCTGGGTAGCCAATTGTTTACCGTTAATAGATGGCGTGATAAAGAATCGTATGAAATTTTTCCAATTGAATTCTCTCCATTTTTGTGAATTTGTGGATGTCTGTGACAACTCACAGATTTTGTACCATTCCTCATTTGAGATCTTGACAGCTGCTTCTCTTTCCCACTTTTCTTTGACATACAGGGTTGTGTTTTTCTGACCGGACATTAAGCTAGTGTACAGCTTTGAGGTAATTTTGTGCGTTTTCTGTTGGTATGCTCCACACATAATTTCTAAAACAGCATTAGGTTCATTTCTGTCCTTAATATCTTTATTATAGTATTCTCTTAGCTGTAAGTATCGGAAGAAGTCTCGATTATCTAAACTAAATTTGTCTTTCAGATATTGAAAACTTCTTATTAATTATTTATTAATTATCCATTATTAATTAAATTACAAAAATCTGTAACCCCTCTATTGATCCAAAATTTGAAATTTGAGTCACCCATTCCTGGTTTGAAGTCTTTGTCATGAGCTACCCATCTTAATATTTTCCTTTCTTTCTTCAGTTTTAATTGTCTTGCTACACTATACCAAATTTCCATTGTGAATTGTACAATTGGGTCAAGTAATTCAGTTATATCGGTTGGCATATGGTCCTCTCCCATGAGTGTCTGAACATTGTACCCAGGGATGCATGTCTCAATCTCTTTCCATTTGGCACAGTAACTAGGGTCACACCAGCAACACAGGTAACGCAATTGAGCTACATAGAAATATAATTTTAAATTAGGAAGGGCCATGCCCCCCTTATCCTTTTGCAGCTGTAATGTTGAGTACCTAACTCTAGGCCTCTTCCCATCCCATATGAACTTCGATAACGGCTTATCCCACTCTGTGAATTGTTTTGACGGTATATTTACCGGAAGGGATTGAAATGAGTAGCCTAGGGAGGATGTTCATTTTTACCACTTTTATTCTATCACTTTAATTTAAGTGGGTAAGTAGACTAGGCTTGGGCGGTATTACGGTAATATCGTATACCGCGGGATCTAAAAATAGCAACGGTATCAGTTTCAATATCGTCATACCGTCAGAAAAAAAAATGCAAATAGGAGACAAGGAATCCTTGTCTCCTATATAGATGCAATGTTTTAAATACAATTTATTTAATGACTAAAATGCTTATATCTGGTTCTCATGACGTGACAGTGTGGTGACGAGAGAGTGGGGAGGGAGAGAGGGCAAAGATTGCAAGTTGCACTGAGTGACTTGCTCTCGAAGAAGAACACGACTTCTGCAGTTTGGCAGGGATGGGCATTTCAAACAAAAATAATATTTAAAGATTGCCTGGTATTATTCGATTATTATTTGAAAATTGTGCCCCACCACCACATGCACGCACACATGCATGTAGTGTGTAAGAATGTGTCGTCGACATAGAGTGAGTTTAGTTAAGCAGCGCCGCTTCTGTTATTTTTGCAAACTTGTATGATTATCTGGCTGGCTAGCGCTAGACAGTTAGCTTAAGTCAATTCCAATGTGTCACTTAGGGTACAGGCACTAACTGAAGCGTTCCGTTCACGACGACACGTAAAATCCCTTTTAGACTAATCTGGTCTATTTTTTTCCCTTCAAACGCACGCGCTGGCGCCGCAATCACGTCTAGTGTAGCCTAGCTACTTCCATTGATTATAGTGAAAGCTACACTCATAGGTAAAAGGGTTCTATAATGGCGCTTTTCCACTGCATAGTACGGTTCGGCTCAGTACGCTTCGACTCGGCGCGGAACAGTTCGGATCGCTTTTCGTTTCCACTGCAGTAGTACCCCTTCAAAGTGTGTGGGACTGATCGTTATTTGCGCGCGCGTCCATTGCCATGACATCATCTTAAGAGCGCCACATTTTCAAACCCACAACACAGGAACAATGGAGACTATCGAGGGGATGGTGTTCCTGATTCTCGGTATGTGGTTGTTTTTAACTGCTAGATGGAAAAATGTGTTTAAAATGAGACTGATGGCAGCAAAACAAAAATACTGCTAAAAAAGTGTCTCGTGTCTCGTGTCGCAAATCCAATGACGCTAGTAGTGACGCTGGTAGTGACGATTCTGTCTGACCAATCAGTGATCTGCAGTGTTTCACGTCACATTTTAGTACCGGTACGGTACGCTTGGAACCTGAACAGACCAGGTACCATTTAAAGTCCCCGTGAACCGGAAGTTGCAAACGATTTTTCTCCCGTGCTGTGACGTATTTCCAAGTAAAACGGAATATTGAACAGAGGGCAGGGTTTTACTCTAGCGCTCCTCCTCTCCATCTCTCGCTCATAGCAAACTAACGGTTTGAGGGGAGTGGTTAAGCGTTTCCCCACCCAAACTGTGAAACCTACGTCATCAACCGTTCCAGACCGGAAGTAACTTTTCAGATTTTGATTAAAGATTACCAAGGTAAAACATTTTTTTAATATATATTTACTTGCACGGATTAATTGTTCACCACAAGACTAGTAATATGCGCTAACAAAGTAAATAGGTTCAATTTTGATTTCACGGGGACTTTAAAGCGACCTGAAGCGAACCGTACCATGCAGTGGAAAAGCACCACAAGTGAGACGTACCGAACCGAACCGTACCGTCCTATGCAGTGGAAAAACGCCTTAATGTATCATAGGGTTCTTTACTTAACTCCAAAGGGCATTTTATGCTAAAAAAAAGTTCAATAATGACAAGAAAGAACCCTTTTGGCTCAAAGGTTCTTTAAAGACTATTATTCATTCATATATTACATTATTCTGCAACATTTGTAGTTGTTATTAAATTATTGTTTATGGGCTCTATGCATGGCGGTATTTCCGGTGAAGCATTAGGGATGCTCGATAACTTCCGCCGATCGTAGAGTCCAATGCAATACCGAGAATTTATATTGAATTTTATACTCCATGGTTATACTAAAGCAACGTTAGTCACAAAAACAGATAAAACAGACACCCCTCGTTGTGTTTATGCTTCTTTTTTTAAATTATATTAAATAAATATAACTATATATAAAATTACATCTAAACGTATGTACGTTTCATTTCAAAGACTGGAGGACAATAAATTTTTAAGACTCTGCCATAATCCCGTTTTCCTCGGTTTTCCTCCGCTTTAATCTCCACAACCGGAAATGGACGAGCATCCTTGCGTCAAATGTGGAATTTATGCGTGCATATAGCCCATTAAACTTATCACATTTTAATCATGTAGATTTTTGGAGGATAAAAAGTCTTCGTCTGATATTGATTAATTACATTTTTTAACCACCATATGTTGAATTTTGTGATCATTCACATGCATTGCATTTTAGGGGTTCCAAATACGTAACGCTTTAGAACCTTTTAAGGTTCTATATTGAACGTTTTCTTCTAAGAGTGTAATTGTTATAGCAGACACAAAGCGAACAGAACATTTCAGGGTAACACTTTAGAATACGGTTCCTTTGTTAATGAATAACTACACAAGAACCAATGAGTAACACAATATTAACAATCTAGTAACTATTATTAACTAACAAGAAACTCTGATTAACAAACTAGTAAGTAATAGCGCATAGATGAAAGTGTTACTAGATACTTCTGTGGGAATTACTAATTATTTGGATTCGTATTATAAAGTGAAGATCATTGGAACTAACTAATAATTACTCAAGTGTTACTAAAGACATTTTCTAAAAGTATACTAAAGTTCACCAAAAATCTCAAACAGTTGCACAAATCATGACTAGATCATGTAGTAACACTTGAGTCATTACTAGTTAGTTCCAATGATCTTCACTTTATAATACAGATCCATTAGTAAGTAATAGCTCACAGATGAAAGTGTTACTAGATACTTCTGTGGGAATTACTAATTATTTGGATCCGTATTATAAAGTGAAGATCATTGGAACTAACTAATGACTCAAGTGTTACTACATGATCTAGTTATGATTTGTGCAACCGTTGTAACTTGTTGTATTATCACAAATAAATTGGATGTTGCACTTAAAATGCAATGGTTTACCCTAAATAAATTATTGCCTAATATGACAATTCATATTGTGTCTTTCTGTCATTTGCACTAAAAACATCCCTGTCTCATGTTAAGGTCCCTAACCCCCCACATAATGATGACACATTGCACTCGAACATTTATCAGTTAGACATTATTAGTGTCATAAGGGAGTTCAATCCATTGTTTATGGCCTGACGAGCCACGCGTGAGTTTTAGTAATAGTAGTTTTTGACAATCAAGTGCCACCCCAAATAAAAGACTGGCACAGGCAGGCCCCCCCCCCCCCCCCCCCCCCCCCCCCCAGTAATAATGTCCTGGCTATCCCCTGTCAATTACTTTCCACTCTCTGACCATCTAGGAACAAAGCACAATTTACTATTTCAGAATTAATCTATTATTTTAACTATCACTACTTCTCTTGCACCTAATCAATAAGTCCACCTTAAATATTGATACAAAACATTAAACAACTGATACACTGGAATATAGTAATTCATATTATTATTATTGTGTTAGTTGTTGTCTAAATTCAAACACCTTGGGAATGTAAACTAATGACAGGCTACATCTGTTATTCTTACCTGTTGTGCTCTTCATAAACCAGTTGGATCGGGATCCCCTGCCTTTTGCTGACTCGAGCAGCTCCTTCTTTTTTTTTTTTTTTTTTTTTATCCTTTCTTTGCGAGGCATCTTTGCACTGCGTGCATTCATTTTATTTGGATATAGATATTTTTACATGTATTTCCACAGAGATATTATTGAGTTTGCAGGCTATAGTGGTCTTTGCTATTGTAGAAAGAATTTTTTTTTTTCATATTTAAAATATAATTATATTTTAATCCTGATCTGAATTGTTTAACTTTTATAATGATAATTCAGAGAATGAGAAAATCAGTATGTGCCTTATCAGTGTTATTGTGATAAATACTGTAATAATAATAATAATTTAGTCAAATGGCATAAAGAATACAAGACCCCTCGACGCCTGTGAGTGAAACTTTTCTCCCTCAAACAGCAAGCTAAAGCCTTGTTCAGAAATATATTTCTCTTTATTTGAACTAGAATGATTTTTCATGTAGAGTTTTATAAAGCCTACTTTTATGTTTAATAGATTTCAAGATTCCCTTTGTAATCCATGGGGTTCTGGAGAGTAGTGCTGCATTTGATAGTCTTCTCAGGAATTGTGTCATTGAATGATCTTAATCAGATTGTCATATGCAGCATCAGGAGTGTGAGAAAACGAACAGTATTGTATCGTTATTACCTCTTGTAACCACAGCCACCTCCAAGTGATCGGAGAGCGCGGGCTTCAGTCTGCGCAAGAACACAGCAACACTTGATGGTTTTATTTATGAAACTTAAAGGGCACCTATTATGCCCCTTTTTACAAGATGTAATATTGGTCTCTGGTGTCCCCAGAATGTATTTGTGAAGTTTCAGCTCAAAATACCCCACAGTTAATTTATTATAACCATTTGAAAATGTCATTTTGGGGCCTGCTTAAAAATGAGCGGTTTCAGGGGGTATTCCACCTTAAATGCAAATGAGCTGCATATCCCCGCCCTGCCATTGGATGAGGGCGTAACTTGATACCTATGGCAGGCAGTCGGTACTGAGAGAGTGAAGAGACGCGCCGTATTGAATGTCATTCAGAGTACGTTTGAATCGGAATATTTAAATAGTATGAAGAGACCCCGGCAGAATAAACAAATGAGAATGGACCAGTACGTCTCGGTATGGTTATTTGATACTTTTATGTACTTTAGAGTTGTAATCGCGTCCCATTTGAAATGATGGATGTCCAACACACACACACAGACACTAGCGCAATTTTCTGAAACTACATATACATTCTGTGATAAAGTTTGCAACGTACGAGCGAAATTACATTTATGCGAGGCACCTGTGGCGTCATGTTTAGCTACTTGTCATAGGTGCTTCTGTGGCAAATGTGAGAAGATGGCTAACTTACAGAACACCAACATATATGCAGTTTTTAATACAATATCTTTAAAAATATATATATTTATAAACGTGTGGTTACACACTATACAAACAAGGTTTTAAATTATATACACAGACATCCTATGACGGCAATAACTTTAGACGCATTTGTTATTGAATTGGCTGACATTGACTGAAAAGACTATTTGCTCAAAAATCATAAAATACACTTACTGTTACTGGGGTGACGGTGGATCGCAAACAGTAGACGACAATCCACACTTGAGGATTAACTTTTAAGCCACAACAACAGGATTAACCCACGAGTCCACGACAGAACATAAATTTACGTTTCCAAGAGACATTACCGGCTGTCGTCGTTGAAACAATGAAGGATGGTGTGTACAGATCACCGAGGGCGGGGTCTATGCCACAGCCACACTGTCAATCAACCCCCTGTCTCCCGTTCTACGTCACAAAGACCTGGATCTCAGAACAGCTCGTTCTGAGGCAGTGCATATGATTTATTGAGATTGTAAAAAAACTACTGGATGGATTTTTATCATTCTAGGGTGGTTTTGCTCACACACTGCCAACACACATTTATGTTCAAACACCATGTAAAAGTGAATTTTCCATAATAGGTGCCCTTTAAAATTAACTTAAATAAAAAGAAAATTCATTTTCAAAGAGTCCTTTAAAAAAAGTGGTTTTCTTTTTGCCGTTATCGCCTTACAGACGCATTTCATAATGTATTTCCTGATTCATTTAATTAATTACATTTCTACAGTGTTTTTTAAATTATAATCAAACAATAGATACAGTCGGTTGGTCTGGGAATGCGCCCGGGAACGCCCCGTCACGTGATGTGAATTTAGCCCGTGGGGGAAAACATTGCCTTGGCGCTCATTGAAATACACGCGACAATCATGCCGACGAGTTGCTGTGTCGTTTTCTGTACCACCAATAAACTAACAAATTATAAATTGAAGTTCTACAGCCTTTCTTACATATATACAGAACCGGATAGGAGGACAAAATGGCAAAATTAATCATATCTTATTAGATTGTGTGAGTAGAGATCCCTGTGTGATATAGTAGTAGATGTTTAACTCGTGTTAGGCAGTGGGCCAGATTTGTCTGACGTTACATCCCTTAAAGGAACACTCCGACTTTTTGGGACTTTAGCCTATTCACCTTACCCCCCAGAGTTAGATAAGTCCATACATACCTTTTTCATCTCCGTGCGTGCTATAAGTCTGTTTGACGCACCCACCGCTAGCCTAGCTTAGCACAAAGACTGGATGTGACTGGTTGCAGCTTTCATACTAATCCAAATGAGTGGCAAAATAACGCAAACGTTTTCCTATTTACATGTTGTGATTTGTATAGTCACATAATGTACAAATAACAAAGTCAAATGAGACACAGACATCTTTTAACCGTATAAAACCTGGGAACTATTCTCTGAAGGCGAAGCACTGCTACTTTGACGGCGTAATAACCGCATCACCGGAGACACGCCGTGGTGAGGAGCGGAGAGTTCGCTCGGTGTTTGGGTAATAGAGTCAGCAATTTATAAATAGTAAAAGCGTAGTTTACAGTCATGGGTTTTCGCTCTATTGTAAATAGCTGCGACAGTAACAAACAGGGGAGGTAATACCATGTTTCACAGAATTCCAACTAAAAACGCTGACTGGATGAAGAAATGGCTAACTTACTCTGGATATTTATCCAAACACACCTAAGATTATCAAGGGACATTATGTTTGCTCGGTACATTTCAATGAGGACGACTATTTTGAAAAAATGGAATTTGCCACACGGACCATAATGTGCTGAAGGATACGGCCATCCCATCGATAGCACAGACAGGACAAGTGGATCACCTGCGGCTGAGGTAAGTGTTCCGTTTATGTTTTTAGATGACCTGTAACAGTGCCATTAGCCAGAGCTAATGTAACGTTAGTGACACTATTATATGATTAGGGTATGAATATGTTTTTATCTTGATGCGGCGCGGACGCGCTTGGAAAAAAACGAGCGCGTTGAACTTTGCACCCTGCGCGCGGCGCGCCTAGTAGCCTAAATTTGAAATAACCATGGAAATGACGAACTTGAGCGTGCAAAAGTGTACGATAGGCTGTGAGTTCATTGTGCAAAAACAATTTGTGCTATTACTTTCCCCTTATTTTATCCTATAGTAATGCAATACTGTATATTATATAGGCTACTGTTGAATACATTTGGTTCAGCTAATAAATTGCATTTAAAATATATTGATTCCTGTAATAATAATTATTTATTCATGTGATATTTATAAATCTGGGTGCGTTTTTGGTTGGAAATCAATGAAACATGGTACTGTATTACCTGGTCTCCCCTGTTTATTGTCACAGCTCATACAATAAAGCAAACACCCATGATAAACTATGCTTTTCTATCTAACGTTAGTAATTGCTGACTTTTTATTCCAACGCTGAGCGAAGCGAACTCTCTGCTCCTCGTCACGGTGCGTCTCAGGTGATTGTTATCACTCTGCCCAAGTAGCAGTGCTTCCCCTTCAGAAAATATAGTATTTATACGGTCAAAAGATGTCTGTGTCTCATATGGCCTTGATATTTGCACACTCTGTGACTATACAAACCACAACATGTAAATAGGAAAACGTTTGCGTTATTTTGCCACTCATTTGGATTAGTATGAAAGCTGCAACCAGTCACATCCAGTCTTTGTGCTAAGCTAGGCTAGCGGTGGGTGCGTCAAACAGACTTATAGCACGCACGGAGATGAAAAAGGTATGTATGGACTTATCTAACTCTGGGGGATATGGTGAATAGGCTAAAGTCCCAAAAAGTCGGAGTGTTCCTTTAAAATAACTATAGTAATCCTATGGCTATTAGTATTCTATAGTAGTGTATAATACTGATGATGTTCTTTAATACCTCTATACTTCTAGGCTATGTCCCAAAATACTATAGTATTCAGGATTAACGTTACTATAATATTTTGTCCTAAAATACTACAAGATTCATTTAGTTGTTTTTCATAAGGGATGTCTCAGTCACATTAGCGTTATTAGCTGAAGGTTATCAGACTGCAGTCTGTGAGAATTCGGATAACTGTCAGCAAAGTCCCTCTGCAACTTCGTAGCTACTAACTGATCACCGTTTTACAAAAGGATTAATAGTTTGGAGTGAAGCATACGTACAATTAGTAAGTGACATGGTTTTATGGACTTATAACTTATACGCAAGTTGATTGAGTAATAGGCTTGTGTTGCTGATAGCTTCCGCGATGTCTTACCTGGAGATTGAACCAGATAACAATAGTCTGGAAACGACACCTCCGGCCATTTGGTTGGGTCATTGACCCAGTTTTTAATTAAATAAGGGCAATCATAACCTATTAGAGTTCATTTTGCAATGTACCGTTGCTGGTCGGCAGGCATAAATGACTCGCAACATGACATTTTTGTCATTCAAATACATAGGATGGTCGCGCTGCTTTCCCCCACGCCGACCACGCCCCCCAACTATGACGCGTTGCCGACTGTATGTATCCACAAGTTTCCTACGCCCCATGAGGCCTTGCGTCAAAAGTGGGCGTGTCTTCCGGTTCAAAGTAAACAAAGCGCGATTTGACATGCTTGACACTCGTTCATTCAACAGTTGACAGTCATTCAAGTTATAGCGATCCAAACCAGCTAACGATGTGGGAACATAACCTCAACGAAATTCAAAAGGGTGAAATAACAGTACCTTTACCCTCCGCGGTAGTTGGTTGGGAATATTATAATAACATTATTAATAATCAATACTCATCAAGGCATGGTGACAGACAGTTGTGCGAGCTGACAAACAATTAAAATAAAAAATACACACTTAGTCATTGTGCTTTGGAGTTTATTCAAAATTATAAATGAATGTGCTGCTTGAATACATTAACTTGCACATTTGGTATTCTGTCAACACAGGCTTTGATCCTGAGTTTAGGTGTAACATCAGTAGCGAACAGCCAATCACATGCTGATAGAGTTTATAGAATATGAAGAATTTAAACAAATGTACACGGGAAGATTCGTCGTCTTTTGGGAGGTGATGGAAACTACAGTCGTTGGCAGGATCACTCTGATTTCGATTTCGGCTTATGTTCAAAACAATCACGTTTAAGCCACTGAATTAGTTTAGTCCGGTTATACATACAACCGCGAACAGCACATGTTGTCCCTGAGCTCCGTAACGACATCTCTCATAAAGATTTGCGTCTTTAAATAGTAAAATAATTCCTCTGAAAAACAGCTAGCCTCTTCGCTAACTAACACACAAAATTACCATTGGAATGCTACTTTCGCCGCTCACCGGAAGTTTCACCCACTTTATTTTTTACAGGAGCGCCCCTCGGAAACTTGTGGATAATGTAGACAATTATTCTCAAATCAGGCATTAAAAGTGAATGGCATTTGTTCTGAGCAAAACCGCTGGGCTATTTCTTAGTACGGTTACTGGTTAGAACTAAATAAAATACTGCTTTATTTATTTAAAAAAATAAGTCATTTGTAAATTTTATCATTCTACTGGAAATGTACAACCCTAACAATAATATGTAAAAGACTGGAAACTCTTTTTTTAATGGTATTTCCTCATCATATTTCCTCAAATATATTAGATTATTAATAATTATATATATATATATATATATATATATTTTTTTTTTTTTTACAAATGTAATGTTTGTGTCTACATTAGGCTACAGTTAAATTAATATATGCAGATTTATAGCCTACATAAGATACCATTTTACATTATCTGTGTAACTTTTATTAGACTCCAGGTCAAAATAAAGGAATACTTAATATTATTTTTAAAATGAGAGGAATCCCGTATATTTGAACACCAGTATATTGCGACAACCCTAATACAAACAAAGTTTTTCCCCTAAAAAATGCTTAAATTGGAATAATAAAGACATTATACCACCACAAAAGACTTTTAGTTCATTGGATTCGTTATTTTGTTGGTTTCACAACTTATTCAGAATTTTTAGGACATTTTTATTTTATGTACATGTCAAGGAGTACATGAAGAGTGGAGATTTGGCAAATTGTTCTAAGATAGTTTTTTTTTTTTTTTGTTGTTGTTTTAAATTTACACCTTCCAAATTAAGTCTGGATTAAGTCCAATTTTCTATATAGTTTTCTAGCAATATACATTCTGAGGGAATGCCATCCATCATTTGAAATGTCTGAAATTGGAAGGTGTAAATTTGAAAGAAAATATATATATATAATTATTATAATTATAATTAATTATACAATAATTATCCTAGAATAGTTTGCCAAATCTCCACTGTTCCTTTAGCCATTGGGTTTTAGAGATTTTATGATGTCAATTGGAAAGAGACCTTTAAAGTCTTTAGATGCTTTTGTATAATAAAATTAAGGGAGGTATCATTAAAGAATGCTCACCGGTTTATCCTGTAAAAGTTTCCACAGAGAGAAGAGAGAGGCATTGTTCATTTATTTTATTAATATATTTACACAATGTATTTTGGTGTGTTTAACCCTTGTGCATCAATTAAAAAAAGTTACACATAGGTAAAAAGAGGACAAAAATATCCATGTCAAAAAACTGTCATAAAAATGTGATGCTTTGGAGCACAGACTTAAGTTTGGTATCATTTTAAAGAAGACCCTTTGCAGATTATTGCTGAAGTAAACAAATAATAATAAGTAAATCCAAAAAAAAGTTATATAGGTATAAGTTTATGAAAATTATTTATATATTTTATATAAAATATATATTTTTTAAATCAGGTTGAACTCAAAACTACAATAAAATCAAAGCCATAAATCTAAATAGGTTGTGTTCCAAATTTGAGGATGATATCTCAAAAAATGAGCTTTCGGTAACAGTTTGTTTGGGCGTAGTAACATATTTTCCCCATTGGATCCCAGCAAAACCCCACTGGAGCTCACAGTGATTGGATCTGAATTTGCAGTTTTTCTCTCTCAGTCTGACAAACACACACATGCGCACACACACACATATTTTTTTATAACACACATACTAACCACACTCTGACATCCATACCAACACACCCACACAAATATCGTTGCATAATTTATCCAGTTGGCTCTATAGTATGCCGAACCAGAAAACAGGACTAAAGCGACATTTGTTTTATAGGCCAAACTTAAAAAAAAATGACACCATCTGATAAAAAATAGTAAAAAATTAAATTTTGAAGCCTTGCCATCAGAATGAAAGCCTCTTAACAAAGATTGCTTAATTTTATAGTTAACTGAACCGGGGATTAAAAATGGCAGTTTTAATGGGTTTCAATGGGGACATTTTTTGTCCAAAAGGGGCTGAGAGGGAGTATTTTTTGTACCTAATGCAAAAAAATATTTTTTAAAGAAAATGACGGTGAAATAGTAAAATTCCAATAAAAATACTCACCTGTGCCAAGTTTTTTGCAGTTAGCTTTAACACAGGCAAAGTGATAAAAAAAACAAAAAACTGAAAAGGACAAAAATGTCCACAAGGATGCACAAGGGTTAAAAATAATACAAATAGGCCTATTGTAATACAACTCACATAAATATATACTTTCTTTTTTTTATAATAATAATGTTGACTTTAAAATGTGGTATATTGTAAACTTGCCTAGTATTTATGAAAAATGTGTATTACTTTATTATAGAGGTTTTTTCTCTGTTTTTAATTTTTCTTTTTATTATCATTGTATTTGTTCCTTCTACTATTTGATTTGAGCTAATTGGTGTTATTATTGCCTTTCTATGTTCAGTTTTCAAAAGATTGCAAGCATGCAAATACTTGGAATGTACAAACATACTATTGTTCAAGAAAGCAGCGTGAGCAGGACTTTTATTTTGACCTGGTGATATGACGTCGTAAGATTGCGCCGCGCTCCTACGTCTGTTTTGTTTTGGCTGAGGAAAGGTTTGTGGTTTTTCCAGCATTTAAGGCGTTTAAATCGATAAAAACCCTCCAATTATGTCAAAAGTAAAGTTTTTGCTAGCGATGTAAAATGAGGGAATAATTATTGAATATATTATTGCTATGCTTTAACTAACCAACATGGTTTATTTTTGTGAGTAAAGCTCATCTACACAGTAACAGAGAAGGTGCGTCTTATTTCGCTTATCCCTATGACTGGTTATCGTAAACGAATTTGGCTGCTGACATGTAAGTTACTGATGAGAGAAAGGGAGCTTTTCGGAAGTCCGAGTGCACTTTGATCAAATTCGCAACATTAACAAATTTGAAGCACGCACGCAGACGACACGTTGGTCAAACCCGTTTAATTTAACGAAAAAACAACCATGTGTAATGACAACTTTAACGAACCAACAGCAACTATTTTGGTGGAAGATAAATGTAATCAATAACTACAAATATGAACCGTCGCTGTATAGCCTAGTTTGTTCTTTTATTAATTTTAGAGCTATTTTTGAGTGTTTTTTTATTTTATTTAAGATCATTGACCCACTCTGAATGACTCTTACCAGTGTGCTGACTACCGAACTATGGAGCTGATTGAGACGCACCCTGAGATTTAGTTTTGATTTGTCTTTTTTTCTTTTGATTATTCTCATCTTAATCATGACAGCGTGTCTAAACACTTGGTGAAGCAGCTGAGATCCATATGTGACACAATTGTAAAGATGGCTTTTATTAAAGAGGAGAGTGAAGACATCAGGATTGAAGAAGTATTCAGTGTGAAACAAGAAGATACTGAGGAACAAACAGGTTGGTTTCATTCTCAAAGTTGAACTCTGACAATAATCCCTTATTAAAATTTTGGCCTCTACAGAAATGAATGATATTTTTGAAAAAAGTGTCATATGAGCAGTGGCGGCTGGTCAACAGAGATGTTGCCATGTTCAAATTTATCAAAGAAAGCTACATTAACAATGTTTAGTTTAGTTTTATGGTAAAAACGCAAAACATTTTATTTCATTTTCTTCTTTACATAATTTAATTTCCCATGTGCAAAAGGGAGCAGAAAGAAGATAAAATCTTATAATATCTGTCTCCTATTTCAAAATAAAAAATAACCTTCTTAAGTAGCTTGCAGCCGAAATTACACTGAAAAAAACAACAACAATGTTGGTTTATATAACAGCAACCCCCATACAATAAATCAAATATGGTATAATGAGTAAACTATGAAGTATTTTCATTGTTTCCTTATTTAATACCTCCTTCACTCTGTTTAGAACAAAAATATTTTGGGAAATTTTTATTTTAAAGTATGCTATGTGTGAGGTTTCCATGTTAATTTATCATCCATAATTGCACCAAGAAAACGAAACTCAAACACTGTCTCAATATCAACTCCATCTATGGATAAAGCTACAGATTTGTTTATTTTCCTATTTGCAAAGACCATAAACTTTGTCTTTTCTAAATTCAATGAGTTATTTACATCAAACCATTTTTTCAGTTTTGTCATTTCGCATTCAATAGATTATTCTACTAGTTTCTGTATATTATTTCCAGAACTGAAGAAATTAGTATCATCTGCAAATAAAACAAACTGTAATAATTTGGAAACATCACAAATGTCATTAATGTATAAAGAAAAAGTTTAGGTCCCAAAATAGAACCCTGTGGTACCCCACATTTAATTCCCATAAGTTCAGATTTGATCTGTATATTGTTTTCTGTTATTCAGATAACTTCTCAACCAATTTAGGGCCATTACTCTCATTATGTTAGATATCACAAATTAATAAAGAAATACAATTTAGTTAGTCATGTTAAAATTTATTTAAAAAAATCCCAATTGTATTTCGTTCATATTTGTGTGCGGGACGCTGGCCAAATGAGTGTGCATTTACTAGGTCATGTGACTTGAGGCTGAGTTCTAATTGTCTTGCCTCACATTGTCCTCGGGTTGCGGCGCTCTGCGCCACAGACCCTCTCACTTTTGAATTCAGCGAATAAATGTTGTTTTTATATTTTTAGCCTCATGTGATTGGACCCTTCTCAATGACTCCTATTCCCGCACATTGGCTTGTCAATTGACTGGTACTGATGAATGTGGAAGCCAGCAAGCGCAATTTCTCTTTGGGATGAAAGAAAATTCAGTTTTATCTTTACAAAAATACCCTTTTACAAAGCGTTCACACAAAGAAAAAAAAAGGATCAAGGAGCTTGGACCAGATCAACCCAACTTGCAAATTCAACAGCAGTCAAGTAATCGCGGGCGAATATACACTCGGGCCTTCTCCAGCACTTCTTACGGCAAGCGGAGTTGGCTAGCTGGATGCAATGTAAGTCATGCCTTTTATTGTTTTCCCTGTTTGCTGTTTCAAAATCCTGGCACCGAAACGTCGTGGACAACGACAGGAGTGCGCGATTTAAAACATCTCTCTGAAAAGTGCAAACGACATGAAAGTAGCCGCAGCCATCTTGACAACGCTATGAGGCTACAGTTTATCGGGAAGCTTAGCATTGCTGAACAGCTGGATGAAGGCTACAGGATTGGCATTCGAAGGCACAATGAGGAGGTCGCAAAAAACCGGCACATCCTTTCTAGAATAATAGACTGTGTGAAATTTTGCGGCGCGTTTGAGCTGGCTTTGCGTGGCCATGATGAGATTGAGAGCTCAGAGAATCCCGGGATATTCCGCGGCTTGGTGGATTTTGTTGCTTCCCTTGATGGAGTGTTAAAAGAGCACCTTGAGAATGGCACTTTGTTTAAGGGAACCTCGAAAATGGTGCAGGACGAGCTGTTGGACTGTATGTTGTCTGTTGTGAAGGAACACATAATCAAAGAAGCGCAGAGCAGCGACTTTCTCTCAATCCAGGTTGACGAGACCACTGAAATTGCCACACAGTGCCAACTTGTGCTTGTGCTGCGCTACATTGATGCCAAAAGCAATGTCCAGGAGAGGTTTTTTGAGTTTATTCCGCTGCATTCGGCTACAGCTGATTCCATCGCCACTGCACTGAAAGAGCGTCTCGCTGTCATCCTTCCTGAGGATCAGAGGGGTAAACTCATCTCCCAAGCATATGATGGAGCCAGCGTGATGAAGGGTGCCACTGCCGGTGTTCAAAAGAAGATACAAAATGTCTACCCAAATGCCCACTACGTCCACTGCTATGCACATCAACTCAATGTAATAATACAACAGGCCACTTCTCACATACCCAGAGTGAGAATTTTTTTCTCTGACCTTGGAGGATTTGCCAGCTTTTTTTCGAGATCACCCAAGCGCACCGATGTTCTTGATAAAGCAGTGGCCCATGGACTGCCAACTTCAAGCAACGTTAGATGGAACTTTCATGGCTGTGCTGTCAATACCGTGTTCGAGCACAGGGAGGACCTCATCCGCTGTTTTGAAACCATACGAGACTCGGGTGACTTTGACCCTGTTACCGTCAGACAGGCAGGAGCCTTCGCCATGCTGCTTGAGGATAAGGATTTTAAGTTCTTTTTGCAACTTTTCCACAACATCATACCACATGTGGAACAACTCTTTACTCGACTCCAGAAGAAAGACATTGATTCGGGCCACATCAAGAAGAGCATCCATCAGTTTCAGCAGGACATAGAGAAGATCAGGTAGCAGCTATATTCCTCCTTTTGCAATTTTTGTTATTATTATTATTATTATTATTATTATTTATACGTTTTCTTATTCCTTTGCAGGAATTCTCACCCTTCCCTGGTTGACCAACGCAGTGGTGGTTCTCAAGCGAAGAGGCGCCGGTCGCATATTCCAGAGGACCTTGAACAGATTTCAGCAGAGGTGAGTTTTATTTTAGTAGTCCATATTACACTGCAGTATGATTTTTATTTTCTTTTTTTTATCTTGTAATCCAACATTTGAATTTTACATTAGATAGTTTAGGCTACTTCTACATTAATCCAGATAGATTTGAAAACGGATTATTCGATTCAAAACACTCTCCAAGTGTTTTCCAAAAGTTTCTCATCCACACTGAAATGTTGGAAAACGCTAAATACACATTTATGTGCTTGTTTAAAACCCTCATAAAAGCCCACTGAGATGAAACAGACAGAACAAGACATGACGTTATCATGCAATTCTTCTGGCAGGATCATTTTATTTAACAAAATATCTCCCCATCACTGATGTGTCCAGGTTGCACTCAGTCACCATATGTTTGGTCTTAAATGCAACTGCTCTCAAGTTTTGCCACAGGAAAGTAAATGCGAGTGAATTTTCTGTCTTCATATCACAGTCCTGCAAAGACAAAGTAAACATTTTAGCAATTGTATGAAAGTAAATAGCACAAACTTACTTGCGTCATCGTTTTCTAAGTACTTCGATTTTGACAGTCCACAGTACAAAAAGCTTTGTTTTCTGTGCTAAAAATGCTGTCTCAGTGTGGACAGAAGGCCAAAACGTGGAGAAAAAGATGTGTTTTCAAATAAAAGCTTATTAGTGTGGACAAGGCCTTATTATGAGAGTGTAGGGGAATTTACAGTTAAGACCCAGGACCAGATATGATGAATGAAGACCAGGAATCAGAAATGCAATCAATTGAAGACAAGTTTACTACAAAGTACAAAACTACAAAGTTTGCTAGGCCAAAAAAGACCATTCATCTCATAAAAAAAATAAAAAAATTAAAGGTGCAATACCTAAGATTTTTGCATTAAAATATCCCAAAATCACAAGGCCAGTGTTATATATTTAGTAAAGATGATAACTCACAATATTCCAAATGTTTCAAACAATGTTTAAATCGCGAGAAAATTGAGATTTTAACCAAGGAAACGGAACATGTCAGCAGGGGTGAGCTGGGAGTCGCGAGTCAATCGCGTCATATCCGCTTACCTCGGTTTCCGCTCTTACTACGTGTAGTCCTGGACAAATGCGGTAGTTGTAGTTGTGCGTTAGCGTCTATCAAACGACAGCTTGTTTCGCGCATTTGTTATGGAATGGAGCACATATATTCTTTTCATTTATTCTCGGAATGTGAACTGTTGGCTGTAAAGGGGGTCGCACACCGGACGAGAAGCGCCGCGCCACATTAGGACAACTCCGCAGTAACGTTATCGAACACCGGACGCTCACTTTCTCATCAGTGCATGGCCAGCATATTGTTATGTTTAATGACAGAAAATGAAGATAATGTCTGTTCTATGTTATTGTACTGTACAATTAAGAAAACTTTACCTCAGAGAATCCGTTCACAGAATGAATTGAGAATCTCACCTGAAAAATCTAATAATAATCAGTAATTGTCATTCAAGCAGCTGATTTCTGTAAATCACTGCAAAACTAAATGCATATTGCAGCATAGGGCAAAGTCAGGATCCATTAGCAACGGTTTGAGGCAAAAATAATTACAATTTTATATAAAACTATGTAAATGGCGCTCTGTGGCGCAGCAGGGTTTTGAACACGGTCCTGAAACGTTGCTGGGCGCCGCGGACAGACGCCGAATGGCGCCGCCGGTATGTGTACACTTATAGATAGCCTAATAACGCGGCGCTGCAGCTTCTCGTCCGGTGTGCGACCCCCTTAACATTAATTTTGTGAAACTGTAGCTGTGGTTGAATACTTACACGACATGAAAAGATGTGTCAAATGTACATTGCAGACATCCCAAGTCTCCCGGAAGTTCCGGGAGTCTCCCGCATATTGATAGCGTTTCCCTGATGCCCGCAAATTAGTTCAAATCTCCCGGGATATAATGTTAGAGCGAGACATACTGCGCGCATAACATACAGCGCGCTGCGCGTGGACTGTACAGAGGGAGAGACTTTGCGAGTGTGCCTCGCGAACGCGAAAGTTAGCCTTCCCTCCCACCCCCACAATCTTGTTATCGAAATAAACCTCCCGGAAATGAATTCTTGCAGGTTGGGATAACTGACATTAAATTGATTTTTTATTTTTATAAAGTTACCAAGGAGGACCAGCCACGTCAACTCCTTGCAAGAGACCTGCCCCTTCAAACCCTCTCCACCATAGCTTCGTCCAGTGACTCGTACAGTAACATCTGTGATAACTAATTTACTTTTAAACCTGACTTTTCTTGCGCGGGTTATTTCAGTTTAATGAAAAACAAGCATGTCATTAAACGCAACGTTTATAGAAATCGAACTTTACCTCATCCATGACAACTAATTTTCGATTCCCGTCTGACTGATTTATCCACGGTGGAGTTGAAAACAACAGTTCCCATCATTCCGCGTTCCTCCACGTCGTCATCAAGCAAAGCCATTGTTGTTGTTTTGAATGTAGCGCCCTCTAGCGGCATCTAAATCTTAGGTATTGCACCTTTAATCGCGTTAAAATGGGTTTGCATTAACCCTGTTAATGGTTTAACTGACAGCCCTAATAATGATTTATTATGCATGATCATGATGTTTTCTTTGTTCACAAAAAAATGTCTTTACTATCCATTGTGGATAAATCTACAGTTATGGTACATGAATCATCATGAACTTGTGCATAAGAAAAAATATTAATTCATGCATGCAAGACTACTCTTTGAATTATTAAAGGAATATACAAAAATTCACATTACCTCATGCATGCATACAGGCTAGAACAGTATATCAAATAATGTGTCTCTTTCTGAATTATGATCTGAGTTTCCAAGCACGTTCATGTCTTCTTCATAGCCTGCAGGTAAATTGACATACCTCAAAATTGGCCAATCACAGCAAACAGCACACACATTCTGTTGACATTCAAATATGTATTCAGTATCAACTAAGCATAATCTTTTAATGACTATCATGTGTGTGGCCCCTCAACTAAAGTGGTGACTTGGGGCCTCATTTATAAAAACTTAGTGTAGGATTTACATCAGAAGTGGCGTACGGATTAAACATAGGATGTGCGTACGTACAGAAATATTCGGATTTATAAAACTTTCGTACACACATCCTACGCAGTTTTCCTTTAATCAGACATGAAAACTACTCACCTTTCGGCGAAATTCGCCGTTTTGAAACCAAAATAGGTGACCTACGTGAATCGTGTAGATTCGATGAGAAAATGTTTGGAGGGGGGGGGGGGGGGTATAATATGAAGCCATACTATAGTATAATGTGAGATAGAAATTAATATTTAAGTCATTCAATTCAAGATCACGTAAACTTTTCCCTCCGCTGCAGCTGTCAGTAATTCTCAATTCAGCATTCAAACAAACAGCGCGTCGACTCGTCAGTCATTCTCCATTCAGCAAACAGCACAGTGTGCCGTCAGTCATTCAACATTCAAACAGCACAGTTCGTTGCGTTCGGCATTGATGAAACTCTCTCCGATGAAAGATGATTAAATGTTAATATTATACTTAATCTGTAGATAAAGCTCTTTGGTTTGGCATAAATTGACTATCTTGCAGTAGTAGGCTACCTCAATAATGTTCATTTACGGCATGTCTTATCACAACATTGGAGAGCACTATCGTTCTTTACGTGCATAGTAACTGAAATGTAAAACTGTTAAAAGAAAAGGCTCAATAAACTATTGCATAGATAGATAATGTAGAATTATCTATAAGATAGATAACTGTATAATACACTATGCATTATGTATTTCCTTTGTGCTTTGAACTTTTCAATGCGTAACTTAGTCTAAACAGAGCTGCGCGTTGTGACTCGTGTTGCCTCAAGCGCACCATTCAGCGTTCGGGATGCGCATAAGCGCTTTGTGCAGCACTCTATTGCTCTATTGGGGTCTTTCATAATCATATCATAATACTTTTGCGAAATGAAAGATTATTTATAGTATTTTTTTTATTCTGTTCTATCCCATCTATCTTATGTTGCTGCCTCATTAAACAGCTGTGCTATACATTTGTGCTATATATATATATTTATATTGTTAATTTTATAGTAGACTATAAAATAATTGATCTTTTTGATTTTTATCTTGTTTTTCATGAATGTATTTTACAACAATACAAAGAGCAATGTGTAACGTTTTACCAGATTTAGTGCTACACTTATTGTCTCTTATTTGTTCCCCACTAATTTTTTTTCCACTAAATGTTCTGATTTTATAAAATTATGAAATTTAAAATTAGTTGCCCACTAATCTAGTTTATAATATAATTTTTGTCATAGGTTATGATCATTTATTTTTTCTTTATAAGGAAGTTGTCTGTATTAAGTATAGATTGTGTTTAACACACAAAAGAGTGCTTATCAGTTCAACAAACAGTTATAGAAATTCTACTTGATTTTTTTTAAACTGCGTTGGTAATGGATAGGTATCAGTCTTTTTTATTTGTATTATTAGGCCTATTATTATTAGCTAACGCTACGGAGGCAATAATATTTTTGACTCATGACTGAAGTTAAGTTTCTCCAGCTCTCCCCAGGTTGGCAAAAAATGCATCAGATTGATGCTTTAAAATATGGAATATTTAAAATTTTCTTACAGGGGAGCATGCCCCCGGACCCCCCTAGAGGGGTAATATCCTTCTCACCCTTTTTACCTCTGAGTGGTTTTCATGTCTGCTTAATAAATAACAATCAATTCTAAATGTAGTGCAGCTTTTGCGGCTTCATGTCACGCCCATAGTTGCCCATAAATAGTCTGTGAAACGCCCACAAGTTAATATTCATCAATTGCGAAATCATGGCAAACACAGAGAGGAAAACCAAGAAATGTAACTTCACACACTGTTAAATAGAAATTATCATTGGCGAGGTGGAAAAGAGGAGGAAAATGTTGTTTGGAGGGCACAGTGTGGGCATTAATGCCAAAAAAGGCATGCACTTGAGTGGCATAAGGTTACATTAGTTCAAGTTCAAGTCCAAGTTCAAGTCTTTATTTTTGCCAGAACGACCCACATCGCCTGGAATTCATTTTGGTGAAATTGCTCACACAAGACAATACAACATAACATAACATACAATAAAAGCATAAAATCTAAACAGAGAGCAACTACTTAGAATGCTGCTAATAAATAGAATAAAACTAATCAGACAAAGTGCTAGTGCGTTTAGTGACCCTGAGAAGAAGTAGATTTTTTTTTTTGTGAGTTGAGAGCCCTCACTGCTTGCGGGTAAGTGCTATTAAAAAAACGAGTGGTTCTCGATCTTATGCTTTCTAACCTTCTGCCTGATGGTAAAGGGATGAAAAGGTAATTAGCAGGGTGTAATGGGTCCTTGAGTATTTTCAGACCAGTATTGAGTAGTCGGGTATTATAAATATCACAGATCTTAGGGAGGTCCAACCCAATAATCCTTGACGCAGTGCTAACTACCCTATTCAATGCAGACTTGTCCTCTGCCGAGCAGCTGCCCCACCATACAGTGATGGAGAAAGTGAGAATGCTCTCTATCACAGCCCTATAAAAGTGGAGCATACTAGCCTTGGACACTTTAAATTTCCTAAGTTGTCTCAAAAAGAAAAGTCGCTGCTGAGCCTTTTTAACAATTTGGCTGACATTGAGGTTCCATTTGAGACTGGAGGATACAATGGTCCCCAGGAACCTGAAACTTTCCACCCTCTCCACAGTTTTGTCCTTGATGGCAAGGGGCTGGAGCGACTTAATATTTTTGCTCCTAAAATCAACAACCATCTCCTTGGTTTTGGAGATGTTAAGGGACAAGTTGTTAATTGTGCACCACTCAATCAGCAAGGATACTTCTGTTCTGTAGGCCGTTTCATCATCATTAGTAATGAGGCCTACTACAGTGGTGTCGTCTGCAAATTTAAAAATTTTGACTGAATCGTGGTGAGAAAAACAGTCATTGGTATAAAATGGGTATAAAAGGGGAGACAGAACACACCCCTGGGGGGCGCCAATGCTGGTAGTCATTGATTTTGACAAAAGGCCATTGACCCTAACCACTTGAGATCTATCAGTTAAAAAGTCAAGAATCCACTTACATATGGACTCCTTGACCCCCAATCCCAGAAGTTTGTCACACAATCTCATTGGAATAATATTATTAAAAGCAGAACTAAAATCAATAAACAAAACCCGTGCATATGTAGCTGGCCCCTCCAAATGTTGAAGAATATTATGGGTACAAAGAGAAACTGCATCTTCAACAGACCTGTTCTCCCTATACGCAAATTGGTGAGGGTCAAGTGACGTTACTGAGAGGTGATTAGCTACTAGTCGCTCAAAAACTTTCATGATAACAGAGGTTAGGGCCACTGGTCTGTAGTCATTCAAACAATTCACATTCGACTTCTTGGGCACAGGAATGATTACAGCTGATTTGAAGCATGCTGGAACTTTACATACTCTAAGGGACCAATTAAAAATGTCAGTGAAAACATATGGCAACTCATCGGCACACCATTTAATAGTGGCAGCAGAGACCTGGTCAGGGCCTGATGCCTTCCTACAATTTTGTTTCCTTAACAATGATCTGACCTCTGTTTCTTCTATCAGAAAAGGTGGTTCAAGAAGGCCTGTATCATTGAGGAAATTAGAGCTGACTGCACATTCAGAATTACTTTCAAATCTACAGTAAAATTCATTTAGTTTATTAGGTAGTAAAGGGTCATCATCATAAACTGTGTATTTGTTTTTATAATTAGTGATCTGTTGAAGGCTTTGCCAAACACCCCTGTTGTCATAGACACCAAGCTTAGCTTCAAGCTTGGCCCTATAGTCAGCTTTAGCTTTTCTAACAGCCCTTTCAAATGCATATTTAGCCAGAGAATACTGATAGCTATCTCCGCTCTGGAAAGCACTTTTTCTCTCCAGATACAACATTCTAATATTCTTACTAAACCATGGCTTGTTATTGCTATAAACAGTCACAGTTTTAGAGGGAAAACATAGATTTTCAGCAAAGTGAATATATGAAGTAACAGTATCACAGTATTCGTCCAGAGTAGTGAATTCATCCCTAAAGACAGACCAGTCAGTAGCATGAAGGCATTCTTTCAGTTCGTTTTGTGCTTGTATAGACCATTGTTTAATCACTTTTTTTGTCGGCTTAGTAGATTTCAGTCTCTGACGATATCGAGGGATGAAGAAGATAGTGTTATGATCAGACCGACCCAAAGGGGGCCAAGTAATAGAATGATACGCATTCGCAATCACACAGTAGCATTTATCTAATGTCTTTTCACCCCTGGTAGCAGTATGAATTTGCTGCTTGAACTTGGGTAGTGATCTCTTTAAGTCCACGTGATTAAAATCGCCTAAAATCAAAACCACGGAGTCCGGGCTGGAATTCTCCACCTCTGTTATGAGAGCCGCCAGCTGCCTGCAAGCCTCTTTGGCTCCCGCTTTAGGTGGGATGTAAACAGCGGCGAAAATGACGGAGGAGAACTCCCGTGGGAGATAGAAGGGTCTGCATTTAACAAAGAAACATTCCAGCTCAGGTGAACAATGTCGCGAGAGAACGACAGTGTTGGTGGACCAGCTTTGGTTTATATAAAAACAGACACCCCCACCTGACTTCTTTTGTGAATTCTGCCGCGATCGATCAGCTCGTAGAAGTGTGAAACCGGGCAGGAGAAGACCCTCATCCGGCGTGCTGCCATCCAGCCACGTCTCGGTCAGGCATATAACAGAACAGTCAGCAGCGTCCCGCTTAGATCGAATTAGGGTAGCCAGCTCATCCTGCTTGTTAGTCAGGGAGCGGACATTCGACAGGATCATGCTGGGAAGCGGAGAGCGGTGAACCCTCTGTCTTAGTCGAACCAAAACTCCCGCTCGTTTGCCTCTCTTCCTTGGAGATCGCTTGTGTCTGTACGCATTGTGATGGCAACATGGCATTTTATTACCATCCATTTGATTGCATCTGACAAGCTACATATGTGTTATGGGGATGAATTGCATAACATGCAATAATTATTATTGCAGAACATATTTCACTCTTATTTTTGCAAATACGTGTTAATTTGTATTTCTATTGTAATCTTTGTTTGATTTTGTTTGTTTACACTGCAGATCGATAAAACGGGTGTTCATGTAGGCTGTTAATTGTAAGACCTACTTTGTGAAGTCTTCATGTTATTTATGAGAGCCAGTATTGCCATTTATTTTACTATTACCGTTTTACAATGGTCTACGGTTTCACACTTTCACGTGTTTCTTCCATCTACCAACGCTGGCGCCATTTCTCATTTCACCAGTTTTCGTGCATACGCCTGGGTCAGAGCTTGCGTAAAGGACATTTTCGCACATTTTCCTGTCAAGTTTGCTTTTTGTAAATACACAACATTTATAAATGAGGCCCCTGGTCTTTTGAAACTGATGTGAATATGAATGTTGAACTCGTGTTAGTTCCTGTTGATTCATGAGATATTTCAAGAGGCTTCACTTACCCGTTAATCTCGCGAAATGCGAGTTTTGGGAAAGCAAATGTAACTTATCGGGAAAGCAGTCTATTCTAGAATTCCCTACGCCAAGAACTAAAAAAGAACTTGGAAGGTTCTTAGGCATGATGGGTTATTATCGTGGCTTTTGCAGAAATATCTACACACACACATGGTTGGAGTTGGTCGAGCTCTAGCTCTGAACAGGAAACTTCCCCAAAACATAATTTCATATACATAACATAAAGATTTCAGTGAGAGGTTCACACAATATTGGTTGTTATTCTCTAGTGTTTGAAGATGAAAAGTCATTTAATATTTAGAAGGATAATTGATTATTAGCTTGATTATAAATTACTCAAAATTAGGGCTGTCAAACGATTAATCGTGATTTAATCGCATCCAAAAGTTTGTGTTTACATAATAAATGTGGGTGCACTGTGTATAATTATTTTATATATTTAAATACACACACATGCTTGTATATATTTAAGAAATATTTTCATGTATATACTGTATATAGATTTATGTATAATTTATAATATATATAAATATTTTATATATATAAATAATTTTTTTTTCTTAAATATACATGTGTGTGTGTGTGTGTGTGTATATATATATATATATATATATATATTTAAACAAAATAATTATACACAGTGCACCCACATATATTATGTAAAAACAAACTTTTATTTTGGATGCGATTAATCGTTTGACAGCCCTACTCAAAATATATACATTGAATCGGAAGTGGATTTAAGGATCCAACCTTTCAAAAGGTTACTATGAATGTAGGATCAATTGGAGGAATAATTTTTTTTATTAGTTTATATATTTTTATATTATTTTTTAGACTTTAACTAAAGGATCTGTTCTTTGCCACAATATTTAAGCAAAAATATTGTAAAGACATTTACAAGTACCCACAGAAGATAAATGAGACAATGCAGTTTAAATTGTTGCAAAGGTTTATTATTTTTTGAAAGCGTCCTCTGTTCAGCAAGGTGTTTTATTATTCTACTTACACAGCTTCAAACATATAAAGGGAGACCAGTTTCTATCTTAAACCGGTCATTTCTAATGTTGCAGTTGAAATTGACATTTTGTCATCACTAATAATTTTTGTTTGTATCCTTCACTGTAGGTCTGCGATACCATACTGGGACACATCATGGAACGGTTCTCGTTCACAAACCACCTTGTTAGTGCCACCTTGCTGCAAGGAGACCGGTTTGAACTGTACACGGTACTGTTTCCTGAAGATGCTCTGAGCAAGACTTTGAAGGCCTATCCAGTGCTCAATGGGAGTAAGCTGAAGACAGAGCTTAGTCTCATATACTGCAAGGAAGACTTCAGAGCCTGTTGTGGTGCTGTGGATCTACTCCAGCTGTTTATTGAGAACAATCTTGAAGAAATCTTTTCAGAGACTGTCACTCTCCTAAAGATCCTCATCACCACACCCATGACAACAGCAGAAGTTAAGAGGTGCTTCTCAACCTCAAAAAGAGTTCAGACTTTTCTGAGAAACACCATGAACCAGGAGAGGTTGAATGCATTGGCCATGCTGTCAATGGAAAAGAAACTGGTGACTGAGATAACTGATTTTAACCAGAAGGTTATTGAGAAATTTGCTAGCCAAAATGAACAGAGGTCGATATTTCTTTTCAAGTAGTGCTGTACTGGCCAGTGTTTAGGCAACATTACAATGTGTGTTTGACATGGTAAAGTCAAATTCATTGATTCGTGGTACCTTTTATTTTTGCATTTTTTGCTAAGCAGTAATGATACATCACATACATTACATAAAAATATGTAACAATTGCATTCAGTCCTTCGTTACAAACAGTTAGATTTTGTTTTTAGCACCACCTGCCGCTGAGAATTACAGTATTTCTGTAAACATTATCTGTTGTCTTAAATGAACGCTTGGTTAACTGTTGGGGAAAAACATCTGATGTGTAACATTTATATTAAATCCGTGCACGCAAAGCTCAAAATTAACCAGGTTACCAGGGATTTTAAGGTATTTTTTGGAACCTTTAGATAACTTCCTATTTTTCTCAAAAACTATATTGACTTCAAACAGGTGAACTCTGTCATTTTTTTTTATCTGATTACAACAAATCATACTACATTTTGAAGGGTAAGAAAAATAGGTAAAAAAAAAAAAAACAACTGAACGATAATCAAAATCATTTTTGAAAATTTGCTCCTTGTGACTTGTTTTGCCAGCATAGATCACAAATGGTGCTCTGTAAAACCGAAATGGCATACAACAGCCACACAACATCTAGCACAATTTTAGCACAACGTCTGTGAAGAAAAAACATCACAAGGCTCTCATATCTCACAACTAGGAGTGTATCGGTTCAAATTTCTCACGGTTCAGTTTTTTGTTGTGGAAACCTCTTGAACTCTCATCTCAGGCCTACAAGGAAGAAAAGGAATAGTCGAATAAAGTTGCTATTTTTGTTTTATTTACGCACAAAAAAGTATTCTCGTCACTTGATAAACTTATAGTTGAGTCACTGTAGTCACATGGAATATTTAAACATTTTATTCAATGACTTTCTGGGCCGTCAAGTTTCGATCCCTTAGGGTGCCTATGTAGCAGTGATCCAGCTCTCAAATTCAATCAAAAATATCTTCATTTGTGCTCCGAAGATGAACGAAGGTCGTACGGGATTGGTACAGCATGGGGGTGAGTAATTAATGACTTCATATAAATTTTTGGGTGAACTAACCCTTTAAGGGGAGACACCCCATGTGAATAGCTTGAAACTTGCCCCAGTTGATTACTGACATTAAGACAAATATATTTTGTATTACAAGTTTTTAAGTTATTTATTTTGAAATATGCAAATGATGTATTACAGTGAGGAAAATAAGTATTTGAACATCCTGCTATTTTGCAAGTTCTCCCAATTAGAAATCATAGAGGGCTCTGGAATTGTCATCGTCGGTGCATGTCCACTGTGAGAGACATAATCTAAAAAAAATCCTGAAATCACAATGTATGATTTTTAGGGGCTAAGCACCAATTGTATCTGTTGGTTTTCTTATTATTATTCCGTAAATGGAAGTCTATGGCAGCCCTATGAACCGTAAGTAGCAAAATTATGAAATGTGGCCCACTTGTAGTGATGCTAATCAATAGTAATTGGACCAATTTTTGACCCTCACGGACCAACTCTATAACGCCACCACCAGTTCAAAAATTCAACATTGAAATGGTTATAACTTTTGAACGTTTTGCTCTAAAAACATGAAACTTAGTACACCTGATTCCACTCCTCATGCTGATCACAACCAATACTGTACATTAAGACTCCGCCCATTAGAGTAGTGGCCATTTTGAAATGTACAGTTCTTAGTTTTATCACTACTCCTTCAAATTTTGTCCAATTTTCTCCAAACATGCACTCAAATGATCTTCAGACTGAGCCACATAAAAGTACTGTTCCCGATTTTTTTTTTATTCATCTCTGTTCAAAAGTTATGGTTTCGTAAACTTAACAAGATCCACCTAAAATTGGCTAAGAGGCTGTATCTCGGCCAAAGTTTGATCATTCGAAACAAAAATTGGTACACTTCATCGCAACCATGTTTTGAGGTTCCATGCCAAAGTTGGGAACAGCACCACCTAAGGGGTCTTTAGATATGTAAAATGATTATTTTTGCTCATAACTTCTGAACAGCTTGTCCAAAAATCATAAACATGATCTTGTTAGATTCAGGGCGTCATGCCGAGTCGACCGATATCCAATTTTCCGAGATCAACCATTTTGGCTGTCAGTCATTTTGAATTATGTGCTAAAATGCTGTATTTTTTGAACGCATGAATGAATTGTTACGAGACTCGGTATGGGTCATCAGTACGATGCCCTGAAGGAGCCTGAGAAGTTTCGAAACAGCGCCACCTAGTGGTAAAATACATTTTTCAAATGCTTTTAACTCTGGCTGTGGTTGACTTTTTTTCATGGGAGTCATCTCCTTGAGTTCCTGAATCCTTGCCGAGTCCAACGATACCACATACGCTGGATTTTGTCTTGCGCTTTACATAGCGTTGCGGTCCGATTGAGACGAAACCACCATCAGAACATTTAAAACATAGGTCGCTGGCTATATGCTAATGTCCAAATGCAAAAATATTGATAGTAAGGGGTAGTAAAACTCAATCAAAGTCACGTGTCAGTCATTTTTTACCTGTTTTTTCACATAAATGTCTATAACTCCGAAACGAATTGAGATATTTCCACCAAAATTGGCACACAGATGTATGGGCTCACTGTGTGACTGAGCCTCTTGGCGGCGCTGTAACAGAACATAAAATTGCTATACATAACGAATGCATTGGTGTAACATTACGAAACTCAGTTTGTGCCATCAGCACCATCCCCTGAAGGTACTCAAAAGATTTCAAGACAGCGCCACCTTTTGGTCAAAGTTATAACAACATTTCTAATAATGCTTATAACTTTTGAATAAATCTGCGTATTTTAATGCGACTGGTCTGAAGGTTTTTTCATCGTCACCAAACTGACCACATTACATCGATTTTGTAACTACGCCACCTATTGGTCTAAAGTGGTAATCCATTTTATCACATTTGTAGCAAATGCAACATTTAATAATATACATAATGTATTTAAGGGGGGTGGATGGCCAATTTAGCTCAAAGGGAATGATTCATTGATTTACAATGAATCTTGACCGAATCACTATGGAACCCCGTAATTATAACCTTTGCAAGGATATAAATACCAAATCTATAGTGAAACAGTATGTCTTAGCAAGGTAACTTTAGATCGAACAGTACAAGACATTAAATGTGCAAACACAACACAAGGCAATTATCTTTTCAAGTATATGGGCAAGACTTTATTAGCTATTCTAAACACATAAAGGTCTAAACACAATCACACACACACACATTCATACAAGGAGCAGAGGAAAAGCGAGCGAGAAAGAGTGAGTTGGAACGGGAATGAGAGAGAAAGAATCTCTAAGCACTTTACAAGACCTAACCTGGAACGGACCACCAATCATTAATTTAAACCTTCGTTTCTTAGAGAGGTTATTCAATTTACATTAAAGCATCAGTTCAGTTATAGTCTTTGGAGTATTTGCTTGTCTTGCGTTTCTTAGGGAATTCCTTTTGTCGTTGCGTTGAAGGGAATTCCTGGGTCCTCGTGGCTGGTTGTCTTTGAAGTGCCTGGATGGAAGTTTCGCTGCCGGTCACGTGTGATTAGCAGGCGAATGAGAGTCTTCACAGTTTGAAGCGCGTTGCAGACGAGCTTTGCAGCAAACTTAACTTTGAACCGAGACTTTTACGAAAAAGAAATTAAAGTAAGACGAGATGGCTTGAATGAGCTGTTTAACCCTGATCTTGATTCGGGTTATTTGTCTTGCTGGTCTAATTTGGTCTAGTCGATGTCGTCGTGGCTTCTTGATGGTTTTGTAGATGAAGCTCTATTGTTTTAGAGAGAAGCACGAACAGGAACACTCTTTTGCTGTTTAGAGAGAGGCACAAACTTAACAATTACCTGAGCTGAACTGAACAAACAACAAACTCGGGCTCAACTGAACAACTGAACATGAGGTCTCGTTCCTTTGTTCGGATCTTTAACTTAAACTCAGTCCAACCTCGCAGAAACTTCTGGCCAATGAGACCCTGGCTTCATTTCGGAGGTGGATCTATCTTCTGCTGATCATTATCTTGTGATCTGCCTGGTTCTCCCGCACTTAGCAGAGAAACAAGAGAACACAGTTTAAACATTAGATAGATTATTATAATCATAAAACAAAGCATTTTACACAGATTTCAATCAAGCCATCTTTTGAGTTAAGAGCATACGATTCTTTCGATAGGAAGCACGATGCTCTTTCATTCATTAACACGTCTATTAGTTGTAGAGTTGGGTCCGAGTCCACCTTTGTCGAGTCCAAGTCCTTAACAATCGAGTCCAAGTCCGAGTCCAAAGAGGGCCGAGTCGGACTTGAGTCCGAGTCCTTAACATCCAAATCCGAGTCGAGTCCGGCCGAGTCCACAAAGATTTAAATTATTTGAAATTGACCTTTCACATAGACCCGCCCCTCTTAGTTACTGTTGCTACGCCCGACAAGCCTTTCCGCTCTCACTCCACAAGTTCTCGAACAGTGAAAAATATATTGAGGATTAAAGAGAAAAAGGTATGTGCAAGGTAATGCTCAAGAATCCAACACGATACATTAAGAGCCAGGGGTACACTTCTGAGCAAGATGATGGTGATGTTTAAATTTGTATTTGTAATTTTGTTTTACATGCTAATATCTTTTTAAGCCTCTGAAGGGCAGGACTAGATTAATTAATTATTTTTTTAACAATTTAGACTAGTTTCATCCTTAACGGATGCTTCATTCTTGAACATCACTAAATATTTGCAGGGTTTGTAATGATTGTGTATGAGTATTCTCACCATTGTGAAAAGATGGATCTCACTGTCACTGCTAGGAGTCAAATATGCAGAAGATCCTGGAAAAGCAAATAATGTGCAGGAGCTGGAGGATTTTTCCTCATGAACAACCATTTCAAAAAAACAGCAGGGGATCATTCAGGTAATGACTCACAATGTTAAACTCAAGTAATTTGTCTTGTATTTTGTCTTGTGGACTAGGCCATTAAACGTCTGTTATGTGAAAAAGCTTTTTCAGTGCAGTACTGAATAGAAACAATGTTTATATGAACCTTCCTATTACTAAAAAAAAAATTTTTGGGAGATTCTGAAAGGTTAATGTAAACTTATGACTAAAGTGTAAATGTAACAAAAATCATACAATTATTAGTCGCCAAAATGTTGCTATGTTTATCACGTTCTCATGTTGCTATGGTTACTGTCAATCATCGCCATTTCATGACTCAGGACTAAAATTTAGCGGATTCACTCCCACATTTAAATGCATTTATCACTCTTTATAATTTACACTGTGAATGTAACCACTGGTGCTCTAGAAGTACGGAAAACAAAATTATTATTTAGATTGTCAATAGCGCTCCCTTTAAGCCATCACCGCGTTCTGTACTCTCCCTAAAACTCTCGTCATAAACACTGAAGTTGTCTGCACTGCACAGTGAATCTCTCATTTATATCGCATTAGTAGGGTAGGAAGGGGGGGTTCACCTGCACCCGAAAGATATATTTTTTTAACCTATTTTTTTGTAATCCTTAAGGTGTCTAGAAAAGGAATTTTGATGTTCCCCGCGCACATTTTTGTCCCATATGTGATTTTTTGTATCATCTTTTGTGTCCGTGCTTGATTTTTGGCTGCGGAAAATGAAAACTTTAAACCTACATAGAATCTGAACAATAGATCCTACAGACACAATCTATCCCATTTTCTCTTCGTCTTTGCATGAGGAATTGATAGATATGAGGATTGTTAGATGATGTATAGTGCATAAAAACTCAAATAAACACCAAAAAATGTCAAAAAATGGATCATTGGATCACTGGAACTCCTCCCCTATGGACCCTTCTGATATATGTTTTCTAACTTTTGTATTTTTACAGTCTTTAGGATGTCTAAGAAGCAAATGTTGATGATCCCCACCTGAAATATTGTCACATGTATGTATTTTCTGGCTATATTGGTTGCCACCCTGGATATCCAAAAAAGCACATTTATAGGCAGTCTGTTTTTCTCCTTTAGTTTTCGATTTGATAAATCTCCTCCATTTTTCATAACTGGCTATGTAAATTATTGTTGAGCACATGTTGAGCTTGTTCCCAATGTTCACTTGTTGCACATTAAAAATATAACATAGATATTTTAATTAAATAATACATTTTAAGATACAACGTGTTCAAAAATATACATTAATTAAAAATCACATCATGTAATTAGGATTCACTGGTAATGTGAGGTTTATTTAACATACATTTTTAAACTAACTACACAAATACATAGCCTACACCATGCACCAACACACAATTAGAAAGGTCTTTCTTGGTGAAGAGCATTTAGCGTTATGGAAGCCCACATTAACTGGCAGATAATGGTCTCTCCAGGTTTCTGTTAAGTTGAAAAAAACATTTTTATGCTTAATAATTAATTAATTATACTTTCATTATTGTTATTATTACTACTGGTGAGGGAATTAGGGTGACCACCTGCTAATAAGCCCAAGGGGGGACAAGGGGTATGTTTCTGAGGGACAATGTGGGACACTGCTTGGCGCGGCGGTGCCCCCACCCCACGGGCAGACTCTGATAGTGGTTTACCCATATCTAGAACTGTTACTATTGCCTTACTGTTTGTACATGAATAATTGTTCAAAAAAAAAAAAAAAAAGCACATACTGTACCTTACATACATTAATGCCCTATTCCCTAAACATATGTAATTGCTGATATATGCTCATGATAGGCCAACCAATGTGTATTTTTTTTTCTAAATAAAGATGAATATTTTGAACATTAAATGAATTGACAGATGCACTTCCACTTACAATTTACTTTAGCTATTTAATTTTATTTATTTTTCATTACAATTAATTCACTTTAAATAAATAAAAATATAAAATTATAGGATTAACGGGAATTATAGTTGCTCAACACCACAGGAACAGTTTTAAAAAAAAGTCGAAAAAAAGTCTAAACTCACAACTCCAGAGGTTCACGGAACAACAAGGTGTGCTGTCATGACACCAATGAAAAAGTTGACATCAACCTAGTCAGCAGGTCACGTGGGAGTGGCAACCAGTCTTGGGGAAGTTCACTTTCTACATGAACTAGTTCAAAGTTCAGTTCACACATTTTAAAATGAACTAGTTCAGTTCAAAGTTTGCACAGAAATGTACGATTTTTCCCATTTTCACCGACCTCGTTATAAAATCCGTTTAAATTATCATACGACGCCTTTGTCGACGGCGGCCGCGGTTAGGGCTGTCGCGGTTATGGAATTTCCCTTGCGGTAATGTTGAGTGGCTCAATAGCGCGATATGCGGTATTACCGCCATTTATTTATTTATTTAATTTATAAATATTTGTTGCTATATAAATAAAGTTTACGATGTGGACAAAAACGAGGTCATTTAACCAATAACCGAAACTAAACAGCGTCTATATGCGCATTGAAAGCATGATTGAAAGGCTTTCACTCAGCGCGCATATTGTTATGACAACGGACTTTGAACCGTTCATTCAACGAACACGTTCAAAGAAGCTGATTCGTTAAAAGAGATGTAATGAAACAAGATGTTATTATTTATAACTTTGATTTTAACTTTGTTCCACTTTTCAAGGCTCAGCTGAACAGCAATGCGTCGCATGGGTAACGCGGAAGCTGATGCTTCACTTATTAGAGACCAATATGGCATTGATTCAATGCGTGACTCTGTGATAATATTTTCTGCGGCTTCCTCGCGCTGTGGGATTCTGACCAGCGCTGCTGCTGACGCGCATTTGTGGAAAATACCCGTGACGTGAAGCTTGATGATACGACAAATATTTCGCTTTCCTTTGACACGGCATTGACGGCAACCTTTTCACGACTTCAAAGACAGACGCAGGTAATCGCACGCGCTCTGCAGATCTCTCTCATTCACTGTCTGTGTGAAACCTCTGTAGGCTACACATCACTAAGATAAACAGTCTTGTTGTTATCATTATGAACTTGTTTAGCATTCAATACACATGCATGAAGTTCAAAACAAGAAGAAGCCTTATAAAAAAAAAACGTGAATATCGCGGTTGCTGCGGTTACGTGCAATCCTCTGCGGTTGACCTGTCAGAAGCGCGGTACTGCAATATTGCGGTTATCGCGACAGCCCTAGCCGCGGTGCAACACTGGTGGCTTGTGTTGCCAGATTGGGTGTTTTTTCGCTACATATTAAGCCCTGTTTACGGTGAGTTTTAGCCGGGTTTTCACCTGGAAGGCTCTATAGAAATCTGGCACCCCATTGAACGAAGTTAAACTGAGAGAGCGTGCGTTCACAGACACCAGAGTGAACGAGTTCCCACGTTCATCAGGACAGGCAGTAAAACAATACGTTCAGTTCACCCAAAATATGAACGAGTTCATGAACGTGAACGTGTTCAGGCACTAGGTTTGGCTGCCTGGGTCTCGAGGATATAGACTGACCGACTTTTTTTTTTTTTTTTTTCAGCAAGCATTGATTATGCGTGACACGGTCTCAATTTGCGGGATGCATGAATTGGGCTTCAAACGCTGTGCGCGCACGCGCTACGCGGGATGGGTGGTCACCCTAGAGGGAATGTGTTTCATCTCGAGTGGGACAATCTGAACAAAATAACAACAAACATTCATGGCTCAAATGTGGTGAACTGGACCGGTGGGATCATGATACAGGAGGTCAAACCTGAATTTGATGCCCCCAACTCTCTGGAAATTCCACGAATGCTCCCACTCTACGAGTGGAAAAAGACGCGCTCCCTTATGGTAGATATACCTGAGACCCTAAATTCATCATCAAGTCATGATTAGATGATGTATAGTGCATAAACACTCAAATGAACACCAAAAAATGTACAAATAAATTGTGACATTGGATCACTGGAACTCCTGTCCTCAGGACCCTATTGATATATGTTTTCTAACTTTTGTACTTTTACGGTCTTTATGATGTCTAAGAAGCAAATGTTGATGATCCCCACCTGAAACATGTTGGTCCAAATGAACATCTCCCATAATAAGTAGATACTATTCAAACCATTATATTGGTGTTATATTTATTGAAACAAAACAGAAAACCACTCATATATTCAAATACTGTATGTGTAATGTATATATGAAGAGTTCAGATGCAAAAGCCTCTAAGTGCCATTTGAAATTTGGTTCTAGAATGACCATTTTTTATCAAGCTTGTGTATTTAAGTTCAGTAATTTCACTTAAATGACCATTAATAGGTAATCTTCATTGTCATTTAAGTGAAATTACTGAACTTAAATATACAAGCTTGATAAAAAATGATAATTTTAGAAGAAAATTTCAAATGGCACTTCGAGGCTTTTGCATCTGAACTCTTCATATAGGGTATAACAAATCCCCATTAGAATAAACTGAAATAGAAAAAAAGTGATTCTAATCAACCCCTCCTTGCACTGCCACCTTAACGTGGTGGAGGGGTTTGAGTACCCGAACGACCCTATGAGCTATGTTGTCCGGGGCTATATGCCCCTGGTAGGGTCTCCCAAGGCAAACCGGTCCTAGGCGACGGGTCAGACCATGAACGGTTCAAAAAACCTTATGAGTGAAGTGAAAACAAGGACAGCCGGGGCCCCACCTTGGAGCCAGCATGTGAGCGCCTGGTGGCAGGGCCTCCCACACGGTGTCCGGCAGGGCTCAGTCCGAAGAAGCAACGTGGGGCCTCCTTCCCGTGGGCTCACCACCTTCAGGAAGGACCGTAAGGGGCCTGTGCTGAGAGGATCGGGCGGCAGTCGAAGGCGGGGGCCTCAACAACCCGATCCCTGGACATGGAAACTAGCTCTAGGGACAGAATGGCCCCCCTGACCTGAACCCGAGTAGTGTTTAGTTATTGGACTTCTGTGCTAGTCACAGTTTGTCCACAACGAACACCATCTTCAAGCAAAAGGGTGTCCATCAGTGCATGCAGCACCTGAACACCCTAGGGCGTAGGTCGATGATCGACTTTGTGGTCGTTTCATCTGACTGCAGCCATATGTCTTGGACACTTGGGTGAAGAGAGGGGCAGAGCTGTCAACAGATCACAACCTGGTGGTGAGTTGGATCAGATGGCGGGAGAGGAATCTAAACAGACTCGGCGGACCCAAGCGTACTGTAAGGGTCTGCTGGAAACGTTTGGCAGAGATCTTCAACTCCCACCTCTGGAGGAGCCTCGACCAGATCCCGAGGGAGGCTGTAGATATTGAGTCCGAGTGGACCATGTTCTCCACCTACATTGTCGAAGCGGCTGCTCAGAGTTGCAGCCGTAAGGTCTCCGGTGCCCATCGAGGCGGCAATCCCCGAACCCGGTGGTGGACACAGGAAGTAAAGTATGCCGTCAAGCTGAAGAAGGAGGCCTATGGGGCCTGGCTGGCTTGTGGAACTCCTGAGGCAGCTGACTGATACCGGCAGGCCAAGCGGACTGCAGCCCGGGTGGTTGTGGAGGCAAAAACTCGGGCCTGGGAGGAGTGCACTTTTATGATGGACAGATGCACTTTTATGATGGACAGATGCACTTTTATGATGGATAGATGCACTTTTATGATGGACAGATGCACTTTTATGATGGACAGATGCACTTATGTGATGGATAGATGCACTTTTATGATGGACAGATGCACTTTTGTGATGGATAGATGCACTTTTATGATGGACAGATGCACATTTATGATGGACAGATGCACTTTTATGATGGATAGATGCACTTTTATGATGGACAGATGCACTTTTATGATGGATAGATGCACTTTTTTTTCTCAGTGATCGTAAATAAAACAAAATTCCATTTTTCTCGGTTTAATGAAAACCGATAGGTCGTTATGGCACATAGACATATACACTAGACCTCACCTTGGCTACAGAAGTTCATTGGAACGAATGCGTCAATAGAGCCGCCATCTTGAAACAGGGGAGCCCCTCCACTTTAATGCATCAGCGTCAATGTAGTAGACACAGTAAATCACCATAAATCATAATGAATGCGATTTTTCTTGTTTTTTTTTGGTTTGTTCCAACGGTCAGACATGTATTTATCATTGATTCCAGAAAGAATTTTTTTTTTTTTTTTTTTTAAACCATTCTTTCTAGTTCAGATTTAATCCGTGAACATCATACGCTGCACAAAAGTCCGCCACCATCAATGAATTTGAAGTAAAGGCAGAGATAGCAGCATTACCTTGCTACTTCCTATGACAAGACCCCTATTCCAAGATGGCGGCGGTTTTGACGCATGCTTAGACCCCCAAGGTGAGGTCTAGCGTATATATCTATCGTTATGGCAGAGGCGAATAAACATCTGGATATCTCTCCATTGGAGCGTGTTAACGCAAACGTGTAAGTTTCACGTTTGAGGGGGTTAAACCGTGACATCTACACATTTTCCAAAGTGGAATATTTAGGCTGCTTCATTAAAAATGTGACATTTAGACGTTTTCTTCGGCGTGGATCCAGGCAAATGAATCCTTTTCACCTTGAAAATAATAAAAAAATTTTTTTTTGCTTTTTAAATAATAGAGCTTTTCTCAGTGATCGTAAATAAAACAAAATTCCATTTTTCTCAGTTTTTTCTCTTTTTTTTTTTTTTTTTTTTGTATTGTGTTTAATGTTGTTGTTGTTTCTTTTTCTCTGTCCAGCGCTTTGATCAACGTATGGTTGTTGTAAAGCGCTATATAAATAAAAAATTGATTGATTGATTGATTGAGATATCGAAAACTCAAACTTTCGACCCAAAAAAAAAAACGACAGTGTTACCCCTTACGTTTTTTTTTTTTT
>NW_024121799.1:2849852-2886873 GCF_016745375.1 Pimephales promelas
TTTTTTAGTTCTTGGCGTAGGGAATTCTAGAATAGACTGCTTTCTCCGATAAGTTAATTTGCTTTCCAAAACTCGCATTTCGCGAGATTAACGGTGTAAGTGAAGCCTCTTGAAATATCTCATGAATCAACAGGAACCAACACGAGTTCAACATTCATATTCACATCAGTTTCAAAAGACCAGGGGCCTCATTTATAAATGTTGTGTATTTACAAAAAGCAAACTTGACAGGAAAATGTGCGAAAATGTCCTTTACGCAAGCTCTGACCCAGGCGTATGCACGAAAACTGGTGAAATGAGAAATGGCGCCAGCGTTGGTAGATGGAAGAAACACGTGAAAGTGTGAAACCGTAGACTATTGTAAAACGGTAATAGTAAAATAAATGGCAATACTGGCTCTCATAAATAACATGAAGACTTCACAAAGTAGGTCTTACAATTAACAGCCTACATGAACACCCGTTTTATCGATCTGCAGTGTAAACAAACAAAATCAAACAAAGATTACAATAGAAATGCAAATTAACACATATTTGCAAAAATAAAAGTGAAATATGTTCTGCAATAATAATTATTGCATGTTATGCAATTCATCCCCATAACACATCTGTAGCTTGTCAGATGCAATCAAATGGATGGTAATAAAATGCCATGTTGCCATCACAATGCGTAATGTAACCTTATGCCACTCAAGTGCATGCCTTTTTTTGGCATTAATGCCCACACTGTGCCCTCCAAACAACATTTTCCTCCTCGCCAATGATAATTTCTATTTAACAGTGTGTGAAGTTACATTTCTTGGTTTTCCTCTCTGTGTTTGTCATGATTTCGCAATTGATGAATATTAACTTGTGGGCGGTTCACAGACTATTTATGGGCAACTATGGGCGTGACATGAAGCCGCAAAAGCTGCGCTACATTTAGAATTGATTGTTATTTATTAAGCAGACGTGAAAACCGGTCAGAGGTAAAAAAGGTGAGAAGGATATTACCCATCTAGGGGGGTCCGGGGGCATGCTCCCCTGTAAGAAAATTTTAAATATTCCATATTTTAAAGCATCAATCTGATGCATTTTGAGATGCATTTTTTGCCAACCTGGGGAGAGCTGGAGAAACTTAACTTCATCCATGAGTCAAAAATATTATTGCCTCCGTAGCGTTAGCTAATAATAATAGGCCTAATAATAAAAATAAAAAAGACTGATACCTATCCGTTACCAACGCAGTTTAAAAAAACTGAAGTAGAATTTCTATAACTGTTTGTTGAAGTGATAATCACTCTTTTGTGTGTTAAACACAATCTATACTTAATACAGACAACTTCCTTATAAAGAAAAAAAAATGATCATAACCTATGACAAAAATTATATTATAAACTAGATTAGTGGGTAACTAATTTTAAATTTCATAATTTTATAAAATCAGAACATTTAGTGGAAAAAAAATTAGTGGGGAACAAATAAGAGACAATAAGTGTAGCAATAAATCTGGTAAAACGTTACACATCTCTCTTTGTATTGTTGTAAAATACATTCATGAAAAACAAGATAAAAATCAAAAAGATCAATTATTTTATAGTCTACTATAAAATCAACAATATAAATATATATATAGCACAGTTTAATGAGGCAGCAACATATGATAGATGGGATAGAACAGAATAAAAAAAATACTATAAATAATCTTTCATTTCGCAAAAGTATTATGATATGATTATGAAAGACCCCAATAGAGCAATAGAGTGCTGCACACAGCGCTTATGGGCATCCCGAACGCTGAATGATGCGCTTGAGGCAACACGAGTCACAACGCGCAGCTCTGTTTAGACTAAGTTACGCATTGAAAAGTTCAAAGCACAAAGGAAATACATAATGCATAGTGTATTATACAGTTATCTATCTTATAGATAATTCTACATTATCTATCTATGCAATAGTTTATTGAGCCTTTTCTTTTAACAGTTTTACATTTCAATGTTGTGATAAGACATGCCGTAAATGAACATTATTGAGGTAGCCTACTACTGCAAGATAGTCAATTTATGCGAAACCAAAGAGCTTTATCTACAGATTAAGTATAATATTAACATTTAATCATCTTTCATCGGAGAGAGTTTCATCGTTGCCGAACGCGACGCACTGTGCTGTTTGAATGTTGAATGACTGACGGCGCGCTGTGCTGTTCGCTGAATGGAGAATGACTGACGAGTCGACGCGCTGTTTGTTTGAATGCTGAATGGAGAATTACTGACAGCTGCAGCGGAGGGAAAAGTTTACGTGATCTTGAATTGAATTACTTAAATATTAATTTCTATCTCACATTATACTATAGTATGGCTTATTTTATACCCCCCCCCCCCTCCCTCCAAACATTTTCTCATCGAATCTACACGATTCACGTAGGATACCTATTTTGGTTTAAAAACGGCGAATTTCGCCGAAAGGCGAGTAGTTTTCATGTCTGATTAAAGGAAAACTGCGTAGGATGTGTGTTCGAAAGTTTTATAAATCCGAATATTTCTGTACGTACGCACATCCTATGTTTAATCCGTACGCCACAATAGATGCTTTTTCTTATGCACAAGTTCATGATGATTCATGTACCATAACTGTAGATTTATCCACAATGGATAGTAAAGACTTTTTTTGTGAACAAAGAAAACATCATGATCATGCATAATAAATCATTATTAGGGCTGTCAGTTAAACCATTAACAGGGTTAATGCAAACCCATTTTAACGCGATTATTTTTTAAAAATTTTTATGAGATGAATGGTCTTTTTTGGCCTAGCAAACTTTGTAGTTTTGTACTTTGTAGTAAACTTGTCTTCAATTGATTGCATTTCTGATTCCTGGTCTTCATTCATCATATCTGGTCCTGGGTCTTAACTGTAAATTCCCCTACACTCTCATAATAAGGCCTTGTCCACACTAATAAGGTTTCATTTGAAAACACATCTTTTTCTCCACGTTTTGGCCTTCTGTCCACACTGAGACAGCATTTTTAGCACAGAAAACAAAGCTTTTTGTACTGTGGACTGTCAAAATCGAGGTATTTCGAAAACGATGACGCAAGTAAGTTTGTGCTATTTACTTTCATACAGTTGCTAAAATGTTTACTTTGTCTTTGCAGGACTGTGATATGAAGAGTGTGCAAAGACAGAAAATTCACTCGCATTTACTTTCCTGTGGCAAAACTTGAGAGCAGTTGCATTTAAGAGCAAACATATGGTGACTGAGTGCTACCTGGACACATCAGTGATGGGAAGATATTTTGTTAAAATAAAATGATCCTGCCAGAAGAATTGCATGATAACTTCATGTCTTGTTCTGTCTGTTTCATCTCAGTAGCCGCGTTTCCACTACCGGGCCAGGGCCGGGCCATGCTAGTGCGTGCCAGGGCCAGTCGCGTTTCCACTGTCACTTCCGGGGCTTGATCGGGGCTTCCTCAGGGCCAACGGCCAGGATTTCTGGCCCGTCGAATACCTTGGGCCAGAGGGGGCCAGCTCGGGCTAGAGGCGTGCTCAAGGTAAAAGGCGGATTTATCAGTGTTATGGAACGTTATGATCTGAAGCAAGATGCACATAGGGGTGTCCATGTTTAACCGATTAACCGTTTAAAATTGCATAACATTTTAATTTGAACTGTAGGCCTATGCCAAATGCTGCGCAAAAATATATAGGCTATATATAGGCTACATATCGACGAATTTTCAGATATTTGTTTGATTTTTTTGCCCCTTAAACATTTAAAATATTTGACAAATTAATATGAAAAAAATATATATTTTACTGGTTTTCTGAGGCCAAATTAGAACCTGGAAATGATATTTTCCCTGCAGTGCTGAATGAGAAGAGCCGTAACCACAGCCTACAGAAATGGGATTATAGGTGATTTATAGGCTATAATAAATGTGTCTGATAATAAAATAATATAAAATAACGAGGCATTAATTGTTTATTAATAAACTATTGATTTCTAAATGATTTTCGGCTAAAAACATATCTCCATCTCCGGATGCACATTTAGAGAGAAATTAATTAGCTACATAATTACATAGTCAGAAGATATTGGCTTTCGATTCGAATTTGTTCGTTTTAAATTGGACATTTAAAGCTTTAATCTACAAAGGATATAACCCCTGTAGACTAAAGCTTTACATGTCCAATTTAAAACGAACAAATTCGAATGCGGTGGCTGTTTCAGGTCTCGCGCTTCAGTTCACGGAGATCATGAAGCGCGCCTTGATTAATTGTTAAAGCACAACGTTTTCTTGTTATTGTGAGTTTACGCAAATAAATGTATTTGCGAATAATGTATTATTATTTTCTGTATGACCAGAAATGAAAGAGTATTTTAAGTTGTTTCCACTGAAAGAAATGCAATGAAACTGCAAGTGTTCACATGGGCGTCTCGCAGCCAGTGCGTGCGTGCTCCACACACACTGGATATGCGCTGATACGCATCAAAAATATTGTGTTTATTTGTGCTCTGTTCCTTTTTTGGATAAAGGCGTCTTCTACATATGCAGCCTAATAAAATGTTACAATAATGATGATGATGGTTATTATTATTATTATTATTTGCAGACACTGAGTTTTTGTGAAATGGACGTTTTGCTTATTTTCAATTGGCAATTTCAGTTTGAAGGGTGATGGAAATGCGGCTTTAACTGCTCCGTACTTGCTGCGTTTTATTTCTATAAATTAATTTAGTTTCAAATGGGGTCCAATCAGTTATTAAAGGTGTTAAAAAATTAACTCTGTATCTCGAGGTTGCGGCGCGCACACTATGCACCGAGTATTAACCGATGGGCCTTGATCCAGAAAGGCGTGTTAGGGGTGGGGTTTGGGGCAGCGCTGTGGGGCTACTGGCCCGGCAGTGGAAACGCAAGCCCGGTGCTTGAGGCCCGAGGCCACTAGCTCGGCTCGGCTCACTGTTAGCTCTGGCCCAGCCCTAGCCCGGCAGTGGAAACGCGGCTAGTGGGCTTTTATGAGGGTTTTAAACAAGCACATAAAGGTGTATTTAGCGTTTTCCAACATTTCAGTGTGGATGAGAAACTTTTGGAAAACACTTGGAGAGTGTTTTGAATCGAATAATCCGTTTTCAAATCTATCTGGATTAATGAAGAAGTAGCCTAAACTATCTAATGTAAAATTCAAATGTTGGATTACAAGATAAAAAAATAAAATAAAAATCATACTGCAGTGTAATATGGACTACTAAAATAAAACTTACCTCTGCTGAAATCTGTTCAAGGTCCTCTGGAATATGTGACCGGCGCCTCTTCGCTTGAGAACCACCACTGCATTGGTCAACCAGGGAAGGGGGAGAATTCCTACAAAGGAATAAGAAAACGTATAAATAATAATAATAATAATAATAAAAAAAATTGCAAAAGGAGGAATATAGCTGCTACCTGATCTTCTCTATGTCCTGCTGAAACTGATGGATGCTCTTCTTGATGTGGCCCGAATCAATGTCTTTCTTCTGGAGTCGAGTAAAGAGTTGTTCCACATGTGGTATGATGTTGTGGAAAAGTTGCAAAAAGAACTTAAAATCCTTATCCTCAAGCAGCATGGCGAAGGCTCCTGCCTGTCTGACGGTAACAGGGTCAAAGTCACCCGAGTCTCGTATGGTTTCAAAACAGCGGATGAGGTCTTCCCTGTGCTCGAACACGGTATTGACGGCACAGCCATGAAAGTTCCATCTAACGTTGCTTGAAGTTGGCAGTCCATGGGCCACTGCTTTATCAAGAACATCGGTGCGCTTGGGTGATCTCGAAAAAAAGCTGGCAAATCCTCCAAGGTCAGAGAAAAAAATTCTCACTTTGGGTATGTGAGAAGTGGCCTGTTGTATTATTACATTGAGTTGATGTGCATAGCAGTGGACGTAGTGGGCATTTGGGTAGACATTTTGTATCTTCTTTTGAACACCGGCAGTGGCACCCTTCATCACACTGGCTCCATCATATGCTTGGGAGATGAGTTTACCCCTCTGATCCTCAGGAAGGATGACAGCGAGACGCTCTTTCAGTGCAGTGGCGATGGAATCAGCCGTAGCCGAATGCAGCGGAATAAACTCAAAAAACCTCTCCTGGACATTGCTTTTGGCATCAATGTAGCGCAGCACAAGCACAAGTTGGCACTGTGTGGCAATGTCAGTGGTCTCGTCAACCTGGATTGAGAGAAAGTCGCTGCTCTGTGCTTCTTTGATTATGTGTTCCTTCACAACAGACAACATACAGTCCAACAGCTCGTCCTGCACCATTTTTGAGGTTCCCTTAAACAAAGTGCCATTCTCAAGGTGCTCTTTTAACACTCCATCAAGGGAAGCAACAAAATCCACCAAGCCGCGGAATATCCCGGGATTCTCTGAGCTCTCAATCTCATCATGGCCACGCAAAGCCAGCTCAAACGCGCCGCAAAATTTCACACAGTCTATTATTCTAGAAAGGATGTGCCGGTTTTTTGCGACCTCCTCATTGTGCCTTCGAATGCCAAGCCTGTAGCCTTCATCCAGCTGTTCAGCAATGCTAAGCTTCCCGATAAACTGTAGCCTCATAGCGTTGTCAAGATGGCTGCGGCTACTTTCATGTCGTTTGCACTTTTCAGAGAGATGTTTTAAATCGCGCACTCCTGTCGTTGTCCACGACGTTTCGGTGCCAGGATTTTGAAACAGCAAACAGGGAAAACAATAAAAGGCATGACTTACATTGCATCCAGCTAGCCAACTCCGCTTGCCGTAAGAAGTGCTGGAGAAGGCCCGAGTGTATATTCGCCCGCGATTACTTGACTGCTGTTGAATTTGCAAGTTGGGTTGATCTGGTCCAAGCTCCTTGATCCTTTTTTTTTCTTTGTGTGAACGCTTTGTAAAAGGGTATTTTTGTAAAGATAAAACTGAATTTTCTTTCATCCCGAAGAGAAATTGCGCTTGCTGGCTTCCACATTCATCAGTACCAGTCAATTGACAAGCCAATGTGCGGGAATAGGAGTCATTGAGAAGGGTCCAATCACATGAGGCTAAAAGTATAAAAACAACATTTATTCGCTGAATTCAAAAGTGAGAGGGTCTGTGGCGCAGAGCGCTGCGACCCGAGGACAATGTGAGGCAAGACAACTAGAACTCAGCCTCAAGTCACATGACCTAGTACATGCACACTCATTTGGCCAGCGTCCCGCACACAGATATGAACGAAATACAATTGGGATTTTTTTAAATCAATTTTAACATGACTAACAGTCGAAAGCTGTGACTAAATTTTATTTCTTTATTAATTTGTGATATCTAACATAATGAGAGTAATGGCCCTAAATTGGTTGAGAAGTTATCTGAATAACAGAAAACAATGTACAGATCAAATCTCAACTTATGGAAATTAAATGTGGGGTCCCCCAGGGTTCTATTTTGGGACCTAAACTTTTTCTTTATACATTAATGACATTTGTGATGTTTCCAAATTATTACAGTTTGTTTTATTTGCAGATGATACTAATTTCTTCAGTTCTGGAAATAATATACAGAAACTAGTAGAATAATCTATTGAATGCGAAATGACAAAACTGAAAAAATGGTTTGATGTAAATAACTCATTGAATTTAGAAAAGACAAAGTTTATGGTCTTTGCAAATAGGAAAATAAACAAATCTGTAGCTTTATCCATAGATGGAGTTGATATTGAGACAGTGTTTGAGTTTCGTTTTCTTGGTGCAATTATGGATGATAAATTAACATGGAAACCTCACACATAGCATACTTTAAAATAAAAATGTCCCAAAATATTTTTGTTTTAAACAGAGTGAAGGAGGTATTAAATAAGGAAACAATGAAAATACTTTATAGTTTACTCATTATACCATATTTGATTTATTGCATAGAAGTATGGGGGAACACATATCAGAAAAATATAAAACCTTTATCTGTTCTACAGAAGAGAGCTATAAGAATTATTCATAAAGTAAATTATCGAGAACATACAAGCAAATTATTTGCTAAATCCAGAATATTAAAGATAGAAGATTTGGTTAAGTTTCAAAAACACTAATTATATTGTTTAAAGTAAGACTGAAAATCTTACCAGAGAAAATACAACATTATTATCAGTTAGAAAAAGAGTACAGAAGGAGAAGATATCATTTTAAAAATCAATTTGCACGTACGACTATACAACAAATGTGCCCCTCAGTTATGGGAGTAAAATTATGGAACTCATTGCATGATAATCTTAAAAGTTAAAAAAGTAGCAACATTGGTCAGTTTAAGTATAAGTATAAACAGAGTATATTCAGTCAGTATTAATATGGTGAGATTTATGTTGCTTCTGGAGTTGTTTGGTTTGTTGTGTTTTTTGTTCAGTGTTTTTTTTTTCCTTCTATTTATATAGGGTCTAATAGTATCGGCTATTATAAACAGAGATATAAGCAAAGTAAATTTGGTTAGTATTAATATGGTGGGATCCACGTTGTCTTGTTTTGTTTCTGTATTGGATTACTTGTTTTGCCGTTTGGGCATTGCCTGATTTATTATACTGCATGAATTGCTGTTAATTAAACCAACATTGTTGTTATTTTTTTCAGTGTAATTTTGGCTGCAAGCTACTTAAGACGGTTATTTTGTATTTTGAAATAGGGGACAGATATTATAAGATTTAATCTTTTTTCTGCTCCCTTTTGCACATGGGAATTTAAATTATGTAAAGAAGAAAATGAAATAAAATGTTTTGCGTTTTTACCATAAAACTAAACTAAACATTGTTAATGTAGCTTTCTTTGATAAATTTGAACATGGCAACATCTCTGTTGACCAGCCGCCACTGCTCATATGGCACTTTTTTCAAAAATATCATTCATTTCTGTAGAGGCCAAAATTTTAATAAGGGATTATTGTCAGAGTTCAACTTTGAGAATGAAACCAACCTGTTTGTTCCTCAGTATCTTCTTGTTTCACACTGAATACTTCTTCAATCCTGATGTCTTCACTCTCCTCTTTAATAAAAGCCATCTTTACAATTGTGTCACATATGGATCTCAGCTGCTTCACCAGGTGTTTAGACACGCTGTCATGATTAAGATGAGAATAATCAAAAGAAAAAAAGACAAATCAAAACTAAATCCCAGGGTGCGTCTCAATCAGCTCCATAGTTCGTTAAAGTTACACATGGTTGTTTTTTCGTTAAATTAAACGGGTTTGACCAACGTGTCGTCTGCGTGCGTGCTTCAAATTTGTTAATGTTGCGAATTTGATTAAAGTGCACTCGGACTTCCGAAAAGCTCCCTTTCTCTCATCAGTAATACATGTCAGCAGCCAAATTCGTTTACGATAACCAGTCATAGGGATAAGCGAAATAAGACGCACCTTCTCTGTTTCTTTTCTGTTAACGTTACTGTGTAGATGAGCTTTACTCACAAAAATAAACCATGTTGGTTAGTTAAAGCATAGCAATAATATATTCAATAATAATTCCCTCATTTTACATCGCTAGCAAAAACTTTACTTTTGACTTAATTTGAGGGTTTTATCGATTTAAACACCTTAAATGCTGGAAAAACCACAAACCTTTCCTCAGCCAAAACAAAACAGACGTAGGAGCGCGGCGCAATCTTACGACGTCATATCGTCAGGTCAAAATAAAAGTCCTGCTCACGCTGCTTTCTGCTTGCTTGCGATCTTTTGAAAACTGAACATAGAAAGGCAATAATAACACCAATTAGCTCAAATCAAATAGTAGAAGAAACAAATACAATGATAATAAAAAGAAAAATTAAAAACAGAGAAAAAATCTCTATAATAAAGTAATACACATTTTTCATAAATACTAGGCAAGTTTACAATATACCACATTTTAAAGTCAACATTATTACAGTTTTTCTCAAATGCTAAAACACAAAAGCCAATCCTCTAAACCAAATGACCAGTTGTCTAAACACATTTACTGAATCTAGCCATCATTTCCCAGATAGCAAACTGACATTGAATCAACGTGGAAATATGACATCGAAACAACGTTGATCTGACATTGTTTTGCTCATCGAATTAACGTTGAACCAACGTCAGATGCGTCATTCTTTCAAAACTAACGGAAAATCAACTTGAAATCAACGCGTTGTTTCAACGTTATGAAAGCAAACCAATTTTCGATTTCATTTAGCTTTGAAGAATGCCGCGTCTGACGTTGGTTCAACGTTAAATCGATGAGCAAATCAACGTTGTTTCAATGTCATGAGAGACGTCGTTTCCACGTTGATTCAATGTCAGTTTGCTGTCTGGGTTTCCAATATCAAAAACACATTTCACATGAAGACACAATTAACAAAACACAATCCTCCGTTCACATAAATCTTAACACATTTTTCCTTGCTAAAACACAAGTTGCAAAAGAACTCTGCTCATATTCTCAAATGAAAGCTCATGTGATGCAAAATGCTTGCCACAGTCAGCAATATTTGAACAAAATGAACACACCTGGCGTCATTCATTACACACAACGACTCAAAATTTAAAACACCTCTTGCTAATGCTGTGACCACATGTATAAAAGCAAGTTCAAAGTGCACAGTTTGCTGAAGATTCCAAACAAACACAATGGATGAAGGCAGAGTCAGGGGAAGAGGTATACGAGTCAGAGGAGGAAGAGGAGCAGGCCAAGGAGGAAGAGGAGCAGGCCAGGGAGGAAGAGGAGCAGGCCAAGGAGGAAGAGGAGCAGGCCAAGGAGGAAGAGGAGCAGGCCAAGGAGGAAGAGGTGGAGGCCAACAAGGGAGAGGAGAAGGTCCAGGAGGGAGAGCAAGACAACCTCGCACCATCATTATGGACGAGATGCGAGCAACAGTCATTGACCATGGCATGACATGGTAGACCGAGTTCTCCGGCGCCAAAAGATGTGGATGAAACAAGTCTATAGGGTTCCCTTTGAGCGAAACTCTGCGCGACACAAAGACCTACGTTACGAGTATGTGCAAGTAAGTATACATCCATGTTCACAGTACAGTTAGTGAACATACTGTGTTGCTCAGTGGCCTACATTACTTCTGGACAATACTATGCTACCTGATTGACTGTTGTTCTGAACACCTGTGCACTTTCACATTTTCACAGAGGATATTACAGTTGGACGCGATGGCCAGATCTCATGAGTACTTCTTCCTGGATGAGGCTGGCTTCAACCTGCAGAAACGAAGGCAAAGAGGCCGTAACATCATTGGCCAAAGAGCCATCACTGAGGTTCCTGGCCAACGACTCTTTGTGCGGCCATGGGTTTGGAGGGGCTTGTCCACCGGCAGGCTGTCCTTGGGTCTTACAACACCCAACGTCTCCTAACCTTCCTAGAGGAGCTCAAAGATATCCCCCTGGACCGCCAACAACACCATCCTGGGCCCGAACATACCATTTATGTGATCATTTGGGACAATGTACCCTTCCACAAAACAAACCAAATCAAATCAGAGAGTGGTTCACCACCAACAGTAACCACTTTTTAAACGTCTGTCTGCCACACTACTCCCCGTTCCTGAACCCTATAGAGGAGTTCTTCTCATCGTGGAGATGGAAGGTTTATGACAGATAACCATACACTAGAGAGAACCTCCTAAGGGCAATGGAGCTGGCGTGTGTTGACATCCCAGTGGAGAACTTCCAAGGATGGATCCGCCATTCCAGGGCGTTTTTCCCGTGGTGCCTGGCAAGAGACAATATAGCCTGCGATGTGGATGAGGTGATGTGGCCCGATGCAGCTCAGCGACATGATGCCGCACAGTGATTGTGGTGTAAATAAAATAAATAAATAAAAACTTCACACCCTGATCATGTTTTCAAGAGTACTGTTGTGTGCAATAGATTCTGTTTTTGCATTTACTGTAGTTGTGTTACAGTAGTGTACAGAATTTACTATAGATTTATACTCTTCATTTGAAACTCACAAATCTAAATACCCTAATCCTCTGTAGAGATCTAAGAAGCTCCATTACTGTAAAGTTTCTAAAAATATTCATTGGCAGTTATGAAACGACGAACCTTCTCACAAATTGAGCATTGTGTTTTCAATTGTTTTGCTGTAGTGTGTAATGATGTGTATAGTGTTTACATTTTTGAAAGCTTCGAGCTGCTCTTTTGGTGTGAAAGTTTGAGTTTTGAAGGGAGAAGGTGTGGTTGTGTTTATGTAGCTTTAGTAAAGGGCGTTGTGTTTAGACATTGGAGAACATGGACGAAACGTTTGTAAAATGTGTTTTAGCATTTGAGAAAAACTGTAATGTATTTACACAATGTATTTTGGTGTGTTTAAAGGTGCCATCTGTAAAAATTGAGGTTAAAATATCCCAAAAATGAGCAACACGCATCAAAAGATTGAGAAGAAATAAGGTTGATGATGTCATTAAAAAACTGACAAGTTATAGTGCTGCCGAGATATTAACCTGAATTAGCATGCTAAATTACTAGCCCCGGCCCGTTAGGTGTCGTAATACCGTTTCGACCATGGGAGGCGGTATGCGGGGGCAACGTTACCCACCAGCCAAACTGCAGTACACGAGTAAGTCGCGCTCGCGCCAGCTTGTGTGTACTTAACCTGACGTCAGTCGTCGTGTGGAAAATACACCCACTACTACATTTCAGTTCAGGGAAGAGTTTAAAAAAAAAATGATTGGTCGATATTATGCATGAGGAATACATTTTGGTAAGTTGTAGCATACTGTATCTTTCAACAGTGTTCGTGTTCTTTTACCATAGCTAGTAGAGATGATCGGTTCACGTGCGCTAGGGATCTGTCGTGTAAAGTGCCAATACTGTATTTATTGTTTGAATTGCGTAATAAAATGAACAGAATCTGAGAGCTGACATAGGTCTCCGTGTCCTTTTCTGTGCATGACAAAATTGATGTGTGGCGTGAAAGTGTGTGAAAAGTGTTGTGAGAGTTGGCAGCTCTGAAAGACGCTAGCTTGGTCCACATCAGGTAATGCTGTCTGTCAAATTAATTCAAACTAATGATAAAAATGTAATATGAACAAATCGAATATCATAAAACTAGAAATACAGTTTTTCTCAAATGCTAAAACACATTTCACAAACGTTTCATCCATGTTCTCCAATGTCTAAACACAACACCCTTTTCTAAAGCTACATAAACACAACCACACCTTCTCCCTTCAAAACTCAAACTTTCACACCAAAAGAGCAGCTCGAAGCTTTCAAAAATGTAAACACTATACACATCATTACACACTACAGGAAAACAATTGAAAACACAATGCTCAATTTGTGAGAAGGTTCATTGTATCATAACTGCCAATGCATATTTTTAGAAACTTTACAGTAATGGATCTTCTTAGATCTCTGCAGAGGATTAATCATTTAGATTTGTGAGTTTTCATATGAAGAGTATAAATCTATAGTAAATTCAGTACATACTGTAACACAACTCAATGCAAAACAGAATCTATTGCACACAACAGTACTCTTGAAAACATGATCAGGGTGTGAAGTTTTTTTTTACTGTAATTTATTTTATTTACACCACAATCACTGTGCGGCATCATGTCGCTGAGCTGCATCGGGCCACATCACCTCATCCACATTGCAGGCTATATTGTCTCTTGCCAGGCACCGCGGGAAAAACGCCCTGGAATGCGGATCCATCTTTGGAAGTTCTCCACTGGGATGTCATTGTCAACACACGCCAGTTCCATTGGCCTTAGGAGGTTCTCTAGTGTATGGTTGTCTGTCATAAACCTTCCATCTCCACGATGAGAAGAACTCCTCTATAGGGTTCAGGAAGGGGAGTAGGGTGGCAGACAGACATTTACTGTAGTCTGATGAGGAGTCAGATGAGGTTGTTCTCACGAACCATATCCACAATGAGGGTTCTGTGCCGCTGTAAATATGGCAACCCTCACACCTCTATGTGGCATTCTTTCAACTCTAAAGAAAGAAGCGTGTTGTCAATTGACATGTTTTACAATACAGTAACAACTGATTTGAAACCAATAGACTACTTTCACATGCAGGCTTGAAAAATTGTATTGTGACTTAGAAAGCAATAGAGTACAATACCTGTTGTGTTACCTGAGTTTCCCACCATTAGCAACAGGTGTTTTCAATTTTGAGTTGTTGTGTGTAATGAATGACGCCAGATGTGTTCATTTTGTTCAAATATTGCTGACTGTGGCAAGCATTTTGCATCACATGAGCTTTCATTTGAGAATATGAGATGAGTTCTTTTGCAACTTGTGTTTTAGCAAGGAAAAATGTGTTAAGATTTATGTGAACAGAGGATTGTGTTTTGTGACTTGTGTCTTCATGTGAAATGTGTTTTTGATATTGGAAAATGATGGCTAGATTTAGTAAATGTGTTTAGACAACTGGTCATTTGGTTTAGAGGATTGGCTTTTGTGTTTTAGCATTTGAGAAAAACTGTAATATGGGGTTGGCCCCAAACCTGTCTATTTTTAAATCTTTGGTGAAAACCTACCTTTTCTCTTTAGCATACTGATCTCCTTTTAAGTATTTTATTATGTTATAACTGGGTCTCTGACAAGGCTACTGGTAGCTTTGCTGCCTTTTATGTGGGATATGCTTATTTCTTTTTTTTTTTTTTTTTTTTTTAATTCTGTGTTCTGTAAAGCACTTTGGTCTGTCTGAGCGACTGTTTAAATGTGCTATATAAATAAATGAACTTGAACTTAATAAAATAAATGAACAATGCCTCTCTCTTCTCTCTTTGCAAACTTTTACAGGATAAACCGGTGAGCATTCTTTAATGATACCTCCCTTAATTTTATTATACAAAAGCATCTAAAGACTTTAAAGGTCTCTTTCCAATTGACATCATATAATCTCTAAAACCCAATGGCTAAAGGAACAGTGGAGATTTGGCAAACTATTCAAAGAAAATTATTGTATAATTAATTATAATTATAATAATTATACATTTTTTTCTTTCAAATTTAAACCTTCCAATTTCAGACATTTCAAATGATGGATGGCATTATGGTGATTAATGACATTCCCTCAGAATGCATATTGCTAGAAAACTATATAGAAAATTGGACTTAATCCAGACTTAATTTGGAAGGTATTAAAAAAAAAAAAAAAAAAACTATCTTAGAACAATTTGCCAAATCTCCACTCTTCATGTACTCCTTGACATGTACATAAAATAAAAATGTCCTAAAAATTCTGAATAAGTTGTGAAACCAACAAAATAACGAATCCAATGAACTAAAAGTCTTTTGTGGTGGTATAATGTCTTTATTATTCCAAATTAAGCATTTTTTTAAGGGAGAAACTTTTTTTGTATTAGGGTTGTCGCAATATACTGGTGTTCAAATATACGGGATTCCTCTCATTTTAAAAGTACTATTAAGTATTCCTTTATTTCGACCTGGAGTCTAATAAAAGTTACAGAGAAAATGTAAAATGGTATCTTATGTAGGCTATAAATCTGAATATATTAATTTAACTGTAGCCTAATGTTGACACAAACATTACATTTGTAAATATATATATATATATATATATATATATAATTAATAATATTTTTTATATACACTTTAATTATATCTAATATATTTGAGGAAATATGATGAGGAAATACCGTTTAAAAAAAGAGTTTCCAGTCTTGGCAGTCCTATTACATATTATTGTTAGTGTTGTACATTTACAATAGACTGATAAAATTTACAAATAACTTATTTTTTTAAATAAATAAAGCAGTATTTTATTTTGTTCTAACCAGTAACCGTACTAAGAAATAGCCCAGCGGTTTTGCTCAGAACAAATGCCATTCATTTTTAATGCCTGATTTGAGAATAACTGTCTAAATTATTGTTTGATTATAATAAAAAAAAACACTGTAGAAATGTAATCAATTAAATTAATCAGGAAATACATTATGAAATGCGTCTGTAAGGCGATAATGGCAAAAAGAAAACCACTTTTTTTTAAAGGACTCTTTAAAAATGAATTTTCTTTTTATTCAAGTTAATTTTAACGTTTCATAAATAAAACCACCAAGTGTTGCTGTGTTCTAGCGCAGACCGAAGCGCCTGCGCTCTGAGATCACTTGGACGTGGCTGTGGTTACAAGAGGTAATAACGATACAAATACTGTTCGTTTTCTCACACTCCTGATGCTGCATATGACAATCTGATTAAGATCATGACACAATTCCTGAGAAGACTATCAAATGCAGCACTACTCTCCAGAACCCCATGGATTACAAAGGGAATCTTGAAATCTATTAAATATAAAAGTAGGCTTTATAAAATCTACATGAAAAATCATTCTAGTTCAAATAAAGAGAAATATATTTCTGATAAACATAAATTAAAGCAGATCATAAGAAAGAGCAAAACAAATCCTCACAGGGGGGCTGTAGGAGGTCATGGAATGTTTTAAATGAAGTTCTCAATAGGAGACACAAACCGACTCCTCTACCTGATGATGCCAAAGCTGATCTTGTACAGAGTTTAAATAATCATTTTGTTTTTAATAGGTGTAAATCTGTCTAAAAAGATAAATCAACCCAAGGGTGTCGCCTTTAAAGGGATAGTTCACTTTGAAATTAATTTTTGATATGTTTTAGCTTACCTCAAGGCCATCCAAGATGTAGGTGTCTTTGTTTCCACAGTATTTTCAATTTTAATATTTTTAGGTCAAACCGTTCTTGTCTGTCAGTCATATAATGGAGGTGCACAGAGCAGAGCATGCACAGAGAAGTCCAAATTAAACATGATTTAATGACTCGTAAATAAGGTTAAGTAAGGGTTACATTTAAATGTGTCTTTGTTTTGTTTTGAGTGTATGGTCAATAATAAAGGAATTAAAAAGATGGGCACGAAAAAACCTGTTTGTCGTGCCCCACTCGTCTCTATTCTCCAACAGTAGGCCGCGCCCACGCGCCACACTTTGAGAAACAGCTAAATGGGGTACCTCCGTTTGGTCAGGATTTTTCCTTTTTTTGGAGCTGACCAACAATTAAAAAATCGTTGTCTGGATGCCTTTCAATGTCCTTTCCATCTTTCTATCCACTAGAATGCACCGTCAGCTATTTCCTCAAACCATTCATCCCAGCGACTGCGCAACATAGTAAACAAACTTGGTAGAGAAAGCGGGTTGGGTAATACCAAGTCGGTGCGGTGGGCGGGGGGTATATTACAGATTATTTAAAATATGATACTATCTTTCTTGCTGGCAAATGCATTTAATATTAATTCAGAATATTTAATATTTATTCTAATCTGAATGATGTGATGATATTGGGGGGGTTATATAGCTGGGTCTGATTTTTGAGGGGGTCATAACCCCCCTAACCCCCCCGCAAATTACGCCCATGCCTTCTGCTATTACATGACCCTAGCTGGACTCTTGAATTTTATATTGACATGGCCCTGCAACTGAGAGGGTCAGCTTTTACGGTGGGTTTAGTGGACAAAGCTGAGGATCATCAGGTCCACCTTGTCGAGCCTGAGCTCCACGTCAGCCCTGCCGATCCTGCGCTCGCCGACGTCAGCCCTGCCGAACCTGAGCTCCACCACGTCAGCCCTGCCGAGCCTGCACTCGCTGACGTCGGCCCTGCCGACCCTGCGCTTGCCGGCGTCAGCCCTGCCGAGCCTGCGCTCGCCGACGTGAGCATGAGCTTTTTGACCTGACCTACCAGGCTCTTTATTAAAAAAGCAAGCTCTAATTTCTTCATATTTAAATTAAACACTTCATATTTAAATGGTATTAGATGATTTGTTTGGCTTCACTGGCTTCTGTGAAGCGATGACCTAAAATGACGCATGAGGCCGTTCCTGGAAATGGGAAGGCTGTTTGCAGCGAGCTGCAGTCGGGCTGATCGTGGGCGACTACCTGTCTCTGCAACTCCTCGTTAGTATAGTGGACAGTATCTCCGCCTGTTGCGCGGAAGACCGGGGTTCGATTCCCCGACAGGGAGACCTAGTCCTTTATTGCTGCCCAAAGACCCATAAAAAATTTTTCTCGAGCCACGAGTTAAAGGAGGAGTTGGCCAGGGGCAGAAGGCTTTGCGTTGGCCGGGAATCGAACCCGGGTCAACTGCTTGGAAGGCAGCTATGCTCACCACTATACCACCAACGCAGGCAGTTGGAGATAGACTAGATGTGTGGTCAGCAAGAATGCTCACACACTAATTGTGCGGTCAACAAGAATGCTTGCAACACATTGTGTGTTCATATTTAAATTAAGCACTTCATATTTAAATGGTATTAGATGATTTGTTTGGCTTCACTGGCTTCTGTGAAGCGATGACCTAAAATGACGCATGAGGCCGTTCCTGGAAATGGGAAGGCTGTTTGCAGCGAGCTGCAGTCGGGCTGATGGTGGGCGACTACCTGTCTCTGCAACTCCTCGTTAGTATAGTGGACAGTATCTCCGCCTGTCACGCGGAAGACCGGGGTTCGATTTCCCGACGGGGAGACCTAGTCCTTTATTGCTGCCCAAAGACCCATAAAATTTTTTTCTCGAGCCACGAGTTAAAGGAGGAGTTGGCCAGGGGCAAAAGGCTTTGCGTTGGCCGGGAATCGAACCCGGGTCAACTGCTTGGAAGGCAGCTATGCTCACCACTATACCACCAACGCAGGCAGTTGGAGATAGACTAGATGTGCGGTCAGCAAGAATGCTCACACACTAATTGTGCGGTCAACAAGAATGCTTGCAACACATTGTGTGTTCATATTTAAATTAAGCACTTCATATTTAAATGGTATTAGATGATTTGTTTGGCTTCACTGGCTTCTGTGAAGCGATGACCTAAAATGACGCATGAGGCCGTTCCTGGAAATGGGAAGGCTGTTTGCAGCGAGCTGCAGTCGGGCTGATGGTGGGCGACTACCTGTCTCTGCAACTCCTCGTTAGTATAGTGGACAGTATCTCCGCCTGTCATGCGGTAGACCGGGGTTCGATTCCCCGACGGGGAGACCTAGCCCTTTATTACTGCCCAAAGACCCATAAAAAAGTTTTGCTCCAGCCACGAGTTAAAGGAGGAGTTGGCCATGGGCAAAAGGCTTTGCGTTAGCCGGGAATCGAACCCGGGTCAACTGCTTGGAAGGCAGCTATGCTCACCACTATACCACCAACGCAGGCAGTTGACTGGATGCCAGTTTGTGCGGTCAGCAAGAATGCTTGACACATTAGCAGCTGGTAGGTGCAGTGGATCAAAAACTCTCTTTGTTTGCGTCCGGCAGTGGATCCAAAACTCTCTTTGTTTGGGCACGGCAGTGAAAAAAAAAAACGCATGAGCTTTTTGACCTGACCTACCAGGCTCTTAATTAAAAAAGCAAGCTCTAATTTCTTCATATTTAAATTAAACACTTCATATTTAAATGGTATTAGATGATTTGTTTGGCTTCACTGGCTTCTGTGAAGCGATGACCTAAAATGACGCATGAGGCCGTTCCTGGAAATGGGAAGGCTGTTTGTAGCGAGCTGCAGTTGGGCTGATGGTGGGCGACTACCAGTCTCTGCAACTCCTCGTTAGTATAGTGGACAGTATCTCTGCCTGTCACGCGGAAGACCGGGGTTCGATTCCCCGACGGGAAGACCTAGCCCTTTATTGCTGCCCAAAGACCCATAAAAAAGTTTTGCTCCAGCCACGAGTTAAAGGAGGAGTTGGCCATGGGCAAAAGGATTTGCGTTGGCCGGGAATCGAACCCGGGTCAACTGCTTGGAAGGCAGCTATGCTCACCACTATACCACCAACGCAGGCAGTTGGAGATAGACTAGATCTGTGGTCAGCAAGAATGCTCACACACTAATTGTGCGGTCAACAAGAATGCTTGCAACACATTGTGTGTTCATATTTAAATTAAGCACTTCATATTTAAATGGTATTAGATGATTTGTTTGGCTTCACTGGCTTCTGTGAAGCAATGACCTAAAATGACTTATGAGGCCGTTCCTGGAAATGGGAAGGCTGTTTGCAGCGAGCTGCAGTCGGGCTGATCGTGGGCGACTACCTGTCTCTGCAACTCCTCGTTAGTATAGTGGACAGTATCTCCGCCTGTCACGCGGAAGACCGGGGTTCGATTCCCCGACGGGGAGACCTAGCCCTTTATTGCTGCCCAAAGACCCATAAAAAAGTTTTGCTCCAGCCACGAGTTAAAGGAGGAGTTGGCCATGGGCAAAAGGCTTTGCGTTGGCCGGGAATCGAACCCGGGTCAACTGCTTGGAAGGCAGCTATGCTCACCACTATACCACCAACGCAGGCAGTTGGAGATAGACTAGATGTGTGGTCAGCAAGAATGCTCACACACTAATTGTGCATCAGTCAAGAATGCTTGCAACACATTGTGTGTTCATATTTAAATTAAGCACTTCATATTTAAATGGTATTAGATGATTTGTTTGGCTTCACTGGCTTCTGTGAAGCGATGACCTAAAATGACGCATGAGGCCGTTCTGGAAATGGGAAGGCTGTTTGCAGCGAGCTGCAGTCGGGCTGATTGTGGGCGACTACCTGTCTCTGCAACTCCTCGTTAGTATAGTGGACAGTATCTCCGCCTGTCACGCGGAAGACCGGGGTTCGATTCCCCGACGGGGAGACCTAGCCCTTTATTGCTGCCCAAAGACCATAAAAAAAGTTTTGCTCCAGCCACGAGTTAAAGGAGGAGTTGGCCATGGGCAAAAGGCTTTGCGTTGGCCGGGAATCGAACCCGGGTCAACTGCTTGGAAGGCAGCTATGCTCACCACTATACCACCAACGCAGGCAGTTGACTGGATGCCAGTTTGTGCGGTCAGCAAGAATGCTCGCAACACATTAGCAGCTGGTAGGTGCAGTGGATCAAAAACTCTCTTTGTTTGGGTCCGGCAGTGAAAAAAAAAAACGCATGAGCTTTTTGACCTGACCTACCAGGCTCTTTATTAAGAAAGCAAGCTCTAATTTCTTCATATTTAAATTAAACAGTTCATATTTAAATGGTATTAGATGATTTGTTTGGCTTCACTGGCTTCTGTGAAGCGATGACCTAAAATGACGCATGAGGCCGTTCTTGGAAATGGGAAGGCTGTTTGCAGCGAGCTGCAGTCGGGCTGATTGTGGGCGACTACCTGTCTCTGCAACTCCTCGTTAGTATAGTGGACAGTATCTCCGCCTGTCACGCGGAAGACCGGGGTTCGATTCCCCGACGGGGAGACCTAGCCCTTTATTGCTGCCCAAAGACCCATAAAAAAGTTTTGCTGCAGCCACGAGTTAAAGGAGGAGTTGGCCATGGGCAAAAGGCTTTGCGTTGGCCGGGAATCGAACCCGGGTCAACTGCTTGGAAGGCAGCTATGCTCACCACTATACCACCAACGCAGGCGGTTGGAGACAGACTGGATGCCAGTTTGTGCGGTCAGCAAGAATGCTCGCAACACATTAGCAGCTGGTAGGTGCAGTGGATCAAAAACTCTCTTTGTTTGGGTCCGGCAGTGGATCCAAAACTCTCTTTGTTTGGGCACGGCAGTGAAAAAAAAAAAAACGCATGAGCTTTTTGACCTGACCTACCAGGCTCTTTATTAAAAAAGCAAGCTCTAATTTCTTCATATTTAAATTAAACACTTCATATTTAAATGGTATTAGATGATTTGTTTGGCTTCACTGGCTTCTGTGAAGCGATGACCTAAAATGACGCATGAGGCCGTTCCTGGAAATGGGAAGGCTGTTTGCAGCAAGCTGCAGTCGGGCTGATGGTGGGCGACTACCCGTCTCTGCAACTCCTCGTTAGTATAGTGGACAGTATCTCCGCCTGTCACGGCTTTAGACCGGGGTTCGATTCCCCGACGGGGAGACCTAGTCCTTTATTGCTGCCCAAAGACCCATAAAAAAGTTTTGCTCCAGCCACGAGTTGAAGGAGGAGTTGGCCAGGGGCAAAAGGCTTTGCGTTGGCCGGGAATCGAACCCGGGTCAACTGCTTGGAAGGCAGCTATGCTCACCACTATACCACCAACGCAGGCAGTTGACTGGATGCCAGTTTGTGCGGTCAGCAAGAATGCTCGCAACACATTAGCAGCTGGTAGGTGCAGTGGATCAAAAACTCTCTTTGTTTGGGTCCGGCAGTGGATCCAAAACTCTCTTTGTTTGGGCACGGCAGTGAAAAAAAAAACGCATGAGCTTTTTGACCTGACCTACCAGGCTCTTTATTAAGAAAGCAAGCTCTAATTTCTTCATATTTAAATTAAACAGTTCATATTTAAATGGTATTAGATGATTTGTTTGGCTTCACTGGCTTCTGTGAAGCGATGACCTAAAATGACTTATGAGGCCGTTCCTGGAAATGGGAAGGCTGTTTGCAGCGAGCTGCAGTCGGGCTGATCGTGGGCGACTACCTGTCTCTGCAACTCCTCGTTAGTATAGTGGACAGTATCTCCGCCTGTCACGCGGAAGACCGGGGTTCGATTCCCCGACGGGGAGACCTAGTCCTTTATTGCTGCCCAAAGACCCATAAAAAAGTTTTGCTCCAGCCACGAGTTAAAGGAGGAGTTGGCCAGGGGCAAAAGGCTTTGCGTTGGCCGGGAATCGAACCCGGGTCAACTGCTTGGAAGGCAGCTATGCTCACCACTATACCACCAACGCAGGCAGTTGGAGATAGACTAGATGTGCGGTCAGCAAGAATGCTCACACACTAATTGTGCGGTCAACAAGAATGCTTGCAACAAATTGTGTGTTCATATTTAAATTAAGCACTTCATATTTAAATGGTATTAGATGATTTGTTTGGCTTCACTGGCTTCTGTGAAGCGATGACCTAAAATGACGCATGAGGCCGTTCTTGGAAATGGGAAGGCTGTTTGCAGCGAGCTGCAGTCGGGCTGATGGTGGGCGACTACCTGTCTCTGCAACTCCTCGTTAGTATAGTGGACAGTATCTCCGCCTGTCACGCGGAAGACCGGGGTTCGATTCCCCGACGGGGAGACCTAGCCCTTTATTGCTGCCCAAAGACCCATAAAAAAGTTTTGCTGCAGCCACGAGTTAAAGGAGGAGTTGGCCATGGGCAAAAGGCTTTGCGTTGGCCGGGAATCGAACCCGGGTCAACTGCTTGGAAGGCAGCTATGCTCACCACTATACCACCAACGCAGGCAGTTGACTGGATGCCAGTTTGTGCGGTCAGCAAGAATGCTCGCAACACATTAGCAGCTGGTAGGTGCAGTGGATCAAAAACTCTCTTTGTTTGGGTCCGGCAGTGGATCCAAAACTCTCTTTGTTTGGGCACGGCAGTGAAAAAAAAAAAAACGCATGAGCTTTTTGACCTGACCTACCAGGCTCTTTATTAAAAAAGCAAGCTCTAATTTCTTCATATTTAAATTAAACACTTCATATTTAAATGGTATTAGATGATTTGTTTGGCTTCACTGGCTTCTGTGAAGCGATGACCTAAAATGACGCATGAGGCCGTTCCTGGAAATGGGAAGGCTGTTTGCAGCGAGCTGCAGTCGGGCTGATCGTGGGCGACTACCTGTCTCTGCAACTCCTCGTTAGTATAGTGGACAGTATCTCCGCCTGTCACGCGGAAGACCGGGGTTCGATTCCCCGACGGGGAGACCTAGCCTTTATTGCTGCCCAAAGACCCATAAAAAAGTTTTGCTCCAGCCACGAGTTAAAGGAGGAGTTGGCCAGGGGCAAAAGCTTTGCGTTGGCCGGGAATCGAACCCGGGTCAACTGCTTGGAAGGCAGCTATGCTCACCACTATACCACCAACGCAGGCAGTTGACTGGATGCCAGTTTGTGCGGTCAGCAAGAATGCTCGCAACACATTAGCAGCTGGTAGGTGCAGTGGATCAAAAACTCTCTTTGTTTGGGTCCGGCAGTGGATCCAAAACTCTCTTTGTTTGGGCACGGCAGTGAAAAAAAAAAAACGCATGAGCTTTTTGACCTGACCTACCAGGCTCTTTATTAAAAAAGCAAGCTCTAATTTCTTCATATTTAAATTAAACACTTCATATTTAAATGGTATTAGATGATTTGTTTGGCTTCACTGGCTTCTGTGAAGCGATGACCTAAAATGACGCATGAGGCCGTTCCTGGAAATGGGAAGGCTGTTTGCAGCGAGCTGCAGTCGGGCTGATGGTGGGCGACTACCTGTCTCTGCAACTCCTCGTTAGTATAGTGGACAGTATCTCCGCCTGTCACGCGGAAGACCGGGGTTCGATTCCCCGACGGGGAGACCTAGCCCTTTATTGCTGCCCAAAGACCCATAAAAAAGTTTTGCTCCAGCCACGAGTTAAAGGAGGAGTTGGCCATGGGCAAAAGGCTTTGCGTTGGCCGGGAATCGAACCCGGGTCAACTGCTTGGAAGGCAGCTATGCTCACCACTATACCACCAACGCAGGCAGTTGACTGGATGCCAGTTTGTGCGGTCAGCAAGAATGCTCGCAACACATTAGCAGCTGGTAGGTGCAGTGGATCAAAAACTCTCTTTGTTTGGGTCCGGCAGTGGATCCAAAACTCTCTTTGTTTGGGCACGGCAGTGAAAAAAAAAACGCATGAGCTTTTTGACCTGACCTACCAGGCTCTTTATTAAAAAAGCAAGCTCTAATTTCTTCATATTTAAATTAAACACTTCATATTTAAATGGTATTAGATGATTTGTTTGGCTTCACTGGCTTCTGTGAAGCGATGACCTAAAATGACGCATGAGGCCGTTCCTGGAAATGGGAAGGCTGTTTGCAGCGAGCTGCAGTCGGGCTGATGGTGGGCGACTACCTGTCTCTGCAACTCCTCGTTAGTATAGTGGACAGTATCTCCGCCTGTCACGCGGAAGACCGGGGTTCGATTCCCCGACGGGGAGACCTAGTCCTTTATTGCTGCCCAAAGACCCATAAAAAAGTTTTGCTCCAGCCACGAGTTAAAGGAGGAGTTGGCCAGGGGCAAAAGGCTTTGCGTTGGCCGGGAATCGAACCCGGGTCAACTGCTTGGAAGGCAGCTATGCTCACCACTATACCACCAACGCAGGCAGTTGGAGATAGACTAGATGTGCGGTCAGCAAGAATGCTCACACACTAATTGTGCGGTCAACAAGAATGCTTGCAACAAATTGTGTGTTCATATTTAAATTAAGCACTTCATATTTAAATGGTATTAGATGATTTGTTTGGCTTCACTGGCTTCTGTGAAGCGATGACCTAAAATGACGCATGAGGCCGTTCTGGAAATGGGAAGGCTGTTTGCAGCGAGCTGCAGTCGGGCTGATGGTGGGCGACTACCTGTCTCTGCAACTCCTCGTTAGTATAGTGGACAGTATCTCCGCCTGTCACGCGGAAGACCGGGGTTCGATTCCCCGACGGGGAGACCTAGCCCTTTATTGCTGCCCAAAGACCCATAAAAAAGTTTTGCTGCAGCCACGAGTTAAAGGAGGAGTTGGCCATGGGCAAAAGGCTTTGCGTTGGCCGGGAATCGAACCCGGGTCAACTGCTTGGAAGGCAGCTATGCTCACCACTATACCACCAACGCAGGCGGTTGGAGACAGACTGGATGCCAGTTTGTGCGGTCAGCAAGAATGCTCGCAACACATTAGCAGCTGGTAGGTGCAGTGGATCAAAAACTCTCTTTGTTTGGGTCCGGCAGTGGATCCAAAACTCTCTTTGTTTGGGCACGGCAGTGAAAAAAAAACGCATGAGCTTTTTGACCTGACCTACCAGGCTCTTTATTAAAAAAGCAAGCTCTAATTTCTTCATATTTAAATTAAACACTTCATATTTAAATGGTATTAGATGATTTGTTTGGCTTCACTGGCTTCTGTGAAGCGATGACCTAAAATGACGCATGAGGCCGTTCCTGGAAATGGGAAGGCTGTTTGCAGCGAGCTGCAGTCGGGCTGATGGTGGGCGACTACCTGTCTCTGCAACTCCTCGTTAGTATAGTGGACAGTATCTCCGCCTGTCACGCGGAAGACCGGGGTTCGATTCCCCGACGGGGAGACCTAGTCCTTTATTGCTGCCCAAAGACCCATAAAAAAGTTTTGCTCCAGCCACGAGTTAAAGGAGGAGTTGGCCAGGGGCAAAAGGCTTTGCGTTGGCCGGGAATCGAACCCGGGTCAACTGCTTGGAAGGCAGCTATGCTCACCACTATACCACCAACGCAGGCAGTTGACTGGATGCCAGTTTGTGCGGTCAGCAAGAATGCTCGCAACACATTAGCAGCTGGTAGGTGCAGTGGATCAAAAACTCTCTTTGTTTGGGTCCGGCAGTGGATCCAAAACTCTCTTTGTTTGGGCACGGCAGTGAAAAAAAAAACGCATGAGCTTTTTGACCTGACCTACCAGGCTCTTTATTAAAAAAGCAAGCTCTAATTTCTTCATATTTAAATTAAACACTTCATATTTAAATGGTATTAGATGATTTGTTTGGCTTCACTGGCTTCTGTGAAGCGATGACCTAAAATGACGCATGAGGCCGTTCCTGGAAATGGGAAGGCTGTTTGCAGCGAGCTGCAGTCGGGCTGATGGTGGGCGACTACCTGTCTCTGCAACTCCTCGTTAGTATAGTGGACAGTATCTCCGCCTGTCACGCGGAAGACCGGGGTTCGATTCCCCGACGGGGAGACCTAGCCCTTTATTGCTGCCCAAAGACCCATAAAAAAGTTTTGCTCCAGCCACGAGTTAAAGGAGGAGTTGGCCATGGGCAAAAGGCTTTGCGTTGGCCGGGAATCGAACCCGGGTCAACTGCTTGGAAGGCAGCTATGCTCACCACTATACCACCAACGCAGGCAGTTGGAGATAGACTAGATGTGTGGTCAGCAAGAATGATCACACACTAATTGTGCGGTCAACAAGAATGCTTGCAACACATTGTGTGTTCATATTTAAATTAAACACTTCATATTTAAATGGTATTAGATGATTTGTTTGGCTTCACTGGCTTCTGTGAAGCGATGACCTAAAATGACGCATGAGGCCGTTCCTGGAAATGGGAAGGCTGTTTGCAGCGAGCTGCAGTCGGGCTGATCGTGGGCGACTACCTTTCTCTGCAACTCCTCGTTAGTATAGTGGACAGTATCTCCGCCTGTCACGCGGAAGACCGGGGTTCGATTCCCCGACGGGGAGACCTAGTCCTTTATTGCTGCCCAAAGACCCATAAAAAAGTTTTGCTCCAGCCACGAGTTAAAGGAGGAGTTGGCCAGGGGCAAAAGGCTTTGCGTTGGCCGGGAATCGAACCCGGGTCAACTGCTTGGAAGGCAGCTATGCTCACCACTATACCACCAACGCAGGCAGTTGGAGATAGACTAGATGTGCGGTCAGCAAGAATGCTCACACACTAATTGTGCGGTCAACAAGAATGCTTGCAACAAATTGTGTGTTCATATTTAAATTAAGCACTTCATATTTAAATGGTATTAGATGATTTGTTTGGCTTCACTGGCTTCTGTGAAGCGATGACCTAAAATGACGCATGAGGCCGTTCCTGGAAATGGGAAGGCTGTTTGCAGCGAGCTGCAGTCGGGCTGATGGTGGGCGACTACCTGTCTCTGCAACTCCTCGTTAGTATAGTGGACAGTATCTCCGCCTGTCACGCGGAAGACCGGGGTTCGATTCCCCGACGGGGAGACCTAGCCCTTTATTGCTGCCCAAAGACCCATAAAAAAGTTTTGCTGCAGCCACGAGTTAAAGGAGGAGTTGGCCATGGGCAAAAGGCTTTGCGTTGGCCGGGAATCGAACCCGGGTCAACTGCTTGGAAGGCAGCTATGCTCACCACTATACCACCAACGCAGGCGGTTGGAGACAGACTGGATGCCAGTTTGTGCGGTCAGCAAGAATGCTCGCAACACATTAGCAGCTGGTAGGTGCAGTGGATCAAAAACTCTCTTTGTTTGGGTCCGGCAGTGGATCCAAAACTCTCTTTGTTTGGGCACGGCAGTGAAAAAAAAAAACGCATGAGCTTTTTGACCTGACCTACCAGGCTCTTTATTAAAAAAGCAAGCTCTAATTTCTTCATATTTAAATTAAACACTTCATATTTAAATGGTATTAGATGATTTGTTTGGCTTCACTGGCTTCTGTGAAGCGATGACCTAAAATGACGCATGAGGCCGTTCCTGGAAATGGGAAGGCTGTTTGCAGCGAGCTGCAGTCGGGCTGATGGTGGGCGACTACCTGTCTCTGCAACTCCTCGTTAGTATAGTGGACAGTATCTCCGCCTGTCACGCGGAAGACCGGGGTTCGATTCCCCGACGGGGAGACCTAGTCCTTTATTGCTGCCCAAAGACCCATAAAAAAGTTTTGCTCCAGCCACGAGTTAAAGGAGGAGTTGGCCAGGGGCAAAAGGCTTTGCGTTGGCCGGGAATCGAACCCGGGTCAACTGCTTGGAAGGCAGCTATGCTCACCACTATACCACCAACGCAGGCAGTTGACTGGATGCCAGTTTGTGCGGTCAGCAAGAATGCTCGCAACACATTAGCAGCTGGTAGGTGCAGTGGATCAAAAACTCTCTTTGTTTGGGTCCGGCAGTGGATCCAAAACTCTCTTTGTTTGGGCACGGCAGTGAAAAAAAAAACGCATGAGCTTTTTGACCTGACCTACCAGGCTCTTTATTAAGAAAGCAAGCTCTAATTTCTTCATATTTAAATTAAACACTTCATATTTAAATGGTATTAGATGATTTGTTTGGCTTCACTGGCTTCTGTGAAGCGATGACCTAAAATGACGCATGAGGCCGTTCCTGGAAATGGGAAGGCTGTTTGCAGCGAGCTGCAGTCGGGCTGATGGTGGGCGACTACCTGTCTCTGCAACTCCTCGTTAGTATAGTGGACAGTATCTCCGCCTGTCACGCGGAAGACCGGGGTTCGATTCCCCGACGGGGAGACCTAGCCCTTTATTGCTGCCCAAAGACCCATAAAAAAGTTTTGCTCCAGCCACGAGTTAAAGGAGGAGTTGGCCATGGGCAAAAGGCTTTGCGTTGGCCGGGAATCGAACCCGGGTCAACTGCTTGGAAGGCAGCTATGCTCACCACTATACCACCAACGCAGGCAGTTGGAGATAGACTAGATGTGTGGTCAGCAAGAATGCTCACACACTAATTGTGCGGTCAACAAGAATGCTTGCAACACATTGTGTGTTCATATTTAAATTAACACTTCATATTTAAATGGTATTAGATGATTTGTTTGGCTTCACTGGCTTCTGTGAAGCGATGACCTAAAATGACGCATGAGGCCGTTCCTGGAAATGGGAAGGCTGTTTGCAGCGAGCTGCAGTCGGGCTGATGGTGGGCGACTACCTGTCTCTGCAACTCCTCGTTAGTATAGTGGACAGTATCTCCGCCTGTCACGCGGAAGACCGGGGTTCGATTCCCCGACGGGGAGACCTAGTCCTTTATTGCTGCCCAAAGACCCATAAAAAAGTTTTGCTCCAGCCACGAGTTAAAGGAGGAGTTGGCCAGGGGCAAAAGGCTTTGCGTTGGCCGGGAATCGAACCCGGGTCAACTGCTTGGAAGGCAGCTATGCTCACCACTATACCACCAACGCAGGCAGTTGGAGATAGACTAGATGTGCGGTCAGCAAGAATGCTCACACACTAATTGTGCGGTCAACAAGAATGCTTGCAACAAATTGTGTGTTCATATTTAAATTAAGCACTTCATATTTAAATGGTATTAGATGATTTGTTTGGCTTCACTGGCTTCTGTGAAGCGATGACCTAAAATGACGCATGAGGCCGTTCTGGAAATGGGAAGGCTGTTTGCAGCGAGCTGCAGTCGGGCTGATGGTGGGCGACTACCTGTCTCTGCAACTCCTCGTTAGTATAGTGGACAGTATCTCCGCCTGTCACGCGGAAGACCGGGGTTCGATTCCCCGACGGGGAGACCTAGCCCTTTATTGCTGCCCAAAGACCCATAAAAAAGTTTTGCTGCAGCCACGAGTTAAAGGAGGAGTTGGCCATGGGCAAAAGGCTTTGCGTTGGCCGGGAATCGAACCCGGGTCAACTGCTTGGAAGGCAGCTATGCTCACCACTATACCACCAACGCAGGCGGTTGGAGACAGACTGGATGCCAGTTTGTGCGGTCAGCAAGAATGCTCGCAACACATTAGCAGCTGGTAGGTGCAGTGGATCAAAAACTCTCTTTGTTTGGGTCCGGCAGTGGATCCAAAACTCTCTTTGTTTGGGCACGGCAGTGAAAAAAAAAAACGCATGAGCTTTTTGACCTGACCTACCAGGCTCTTTATTAAAAAAGCAAGCTCTAATTTCTTCATATTTAAATTAAACACTTCATATTTAAATGGTATTAGATGATTTGTTTGGCTTCACTGGCTTCTGTGAAGCGATGACCTAAAATGACGCATGAGGCCGTTCCTGGAAATGGGAAGGCTGTTTGCAGCGAGCTGCAGTCGGGCTGATGGTGGGCGACTACCCGTCTCTGCAACTCCTCGTTAGTATAGTGGACAGTATCTCCGCCTGTCACGCGGAAGACCGGGGTTCGATTCCCCGACGGGGAGACCTAGTCCTTTATTGCTGCCCAAAGACCCATAAAAAAGTTTTGCTCCAGCCACGAGTTGAAGGAGGAGTTGGCCAGGGGCAAAAGGCTTTGCGTTGGCCGGGAATCGAACCCGGGTCAACTGCTTGGAAGGCAGCTATGCTCACCACTATACCACCAACGCAGGCATTTGACTGGATGCCAGTTTGTGCGGTCAGCAAGAATGCTCGCAACACATTAGCAGCTGGTAGGTGCAGTGGATCAAAAACTCTCTTTGTTTGGGTCCGGCAGTGGATCCAAAACTCTCTTTGTTTGGGCACGGCAGTGAAAAAAAAACGCATGAGCTTTTTGACCTGACCTACCAGGCTCTTTATTAAGAAAGCAAGCTCTAATTTCTTCATATTTAAATTAAACACTTCATATTTAAATGGTATTAGATGATTTGTTTGGCTTCACTGGCTTCTGTGAAGCGATGACCTAAAATGACGCATGAGGCCGTTCCTGGAAATGGGAAGGCTGTTTGCAGCGAGCTGCAGTCGGGCTGATCGTGGGCGACTACCTTTCTCTGCAACTCCTCGTTAGTATAGTGGACAGTATCTCCGCCTGTCACGCGGAAGACCGGGGTTCGATTCCCCGACGGGGAGACCTAGCCCTTTATTGCTGCCCAAAGACCCATAAAAAAGTTTTGCTGCAGCCACGAGTTAAAGGAGGAGTTGGCCATGGGCAAAAGGCTTTGCGTTGGCCGGGAATCGAACCCGGGTCAACTGCTTGGAAGGCAGCTATGCTCACCACTATACCACCAACGCAGGCGGTTGGAGACAGACTGGATGCCAGTTTGTGCGGTCAGCAAGAATGCTCGCAACACATTAGCAGCTGGTAGGTGCAATGGATCAAAAACTCTCTTTGTTTGGGTCCGGCAGTGGATCCAAAACTCTCTTTGTTTGGGCACGGCAGTGAAAAAAAAAAAAAAACGCATGAGCTTTTTGACCTGACCTACAAGGCTCTTTATTAAAAAAGCAAGCTCTAATTTCTTCATATTTAAATTAAACACTTCATATTTAAATGGTATTAGATGATTTGTTTGGCTTCACTGGCTTCTGTGAAGCGATGACCTAAAATGACGCATGAGGCCGTTCCTGGAAATGGGAAGGCTGTTTGCAGCAAGCTGCAGTCGGGCTGATGGTGGGCGACTACCCGTCTCTGCAACTCCTCGTTAGTATAGTGGACAGTATATCCGCCTGTCACGCGGAAGACCGGGGTTTGATTCCCCGACGGGGAGACCTAGTCCTTTATTGCTGCCCAAAGACCCATAAAAAAGTTTTGCTCCAGCCACGAGTTCAAGGAGGAGTTGGCCAGGGGCAAAAGGCTTTGCGTTGGCCGGGAATCGAACCCAGGTCAACTGCTTGGAAGGCAGCTATGCTCACCACTATACCACCAACGCAGGCAGTTGACTGGATGCCAGTTTGTGCCGTCAGCAAGAATGCTCGCAACACATTAGCAGCTGGTAGGTGCAGTGGATCAAAAACTCTCTTTGTTTGGGTCCGGCAGTGGATCCAAAACTCTCTTTGTTTGGGCACGGCAGTGAAAAAAAAAACGCATGAGCTTTTTGACCTGACCTACCAGGCTCTTTGTTAAGAAAGCAAGCTCTAATTTCTTCATATTTAAATTAAACAGTTCATATTTAAATGGTATTAGATGATTTGTTTGGCTTCACTGGCTTCTGTGAAGCGATGACCTAAAATGACTTATGAGGCCGTTCCTGGAAATGGGAAGGCTGTTTGCAGCGAGCTGCTGTCGGGCTGATCGTGGGCGACTACCTGTCTCTGCAACTCCTCGTTAGTATAGTGGACAGTATCTCCGCCTGTCACGCGGAGGCCAGTCGCGCGTAGGTGTAGAGCGCTGCCAGCCAATAGGAACGCAGGAAATTCCAGGGAGGCGGGCCAGAAAAAATTCACAAAATCATAGGTTCGAGTCCCGTCTCGACCACAAATACCATAAAGTGTATCTAGATTAAAAAAATGATTACAAATTCATCCCGAGTACAATTTACATAATATACTAACTTTGTGCACAAAATAAAATAAAACTTGTAAGATTTGTTCTGGTGTAGGATTTACAAAATGTCCAATTCTCTTAATAAACATTTAAATTATAATAGGGTATGTTTCTCTTTTAATATAGAAAATATTTGGATGTGAATAATTGTAAAGAACATTTTGATAATGTTTTAGACCTTTATTTTTTAGAGATTTTCACATTATATTTGTTTAACTTTGCACAGAAATCCAATATATAAATGAAATACAACCAGAAAACACCAAATAGTAATTTTCTCATTTTATTTATAGTAAAATAATATACATATTATATGTAAAACTGAAAAAGGTAATGTATTAAATACTTATAGATTAAACAACAATAACATTAATAATAATAACATACAAAGCTTTGGAGAACACAGGAAAAGAACAAGATTTATTTAAAATTAAATAATTATGTACAGCGTTTTATTATAACAGTTATTAACATTTAGTGTTTACACAACTGAGCAAGATAAAATAATGCAAGTCAATAAAATTAACTTTAAAAACACACTAAAGTGCAATGCAAACAAGGACAAAACTTTTTAATTTTAATGAACAATGGAAATAAATTTAACAATTTAAAAGGATAGATTAAACAACAGCAATAATAATATCTAAAGTTAAGGAGAAAAAAACAAGAAATATGTTTAAATAAAATGATTCTGTACAGACTTTAATAGTAACATTACTTAATATTTAGTGTTTTACAAATCAGAGAAAGAAAAACTAATGGAAGTCAATAAATGAACTTTAAAACCCACCCCCACCCACACCAAAATACAATGCAATGCAATAAAATACAATACTTTTGGTATTTTAATGAACAAATTGAAACAAATTAAATATATATATATTAAAAGTGCAATAATATGTAGATAAATATATGTTTAACATTGTGCAAGGAATGTCTTTGTGCTATAAACAGTATTTGAGGTCTGGGCATGTCATTTGCCAATAAAGTCATTTTTTTCTTTTCCTCAATCCACTCTTCTTCTCGGCCTCATAGAATGGAGACTGCTGAAAGTCTCTCCATGACATTTCTGTGCTCATTCCCTGAGCCTGATAAAGGGAAAACACTTTAGCAGGACAGTAAATGTATTTGCCTGCCACTCCAGGGAAACCAGTGTGAATATGAGGACTGTTTGGCCTTGTTTCAGTGGCAGGTGGCAGAATCTGCACAGACGACCAGTAGGATGCTCTACTACAGACTTCCTCTTGCTTCTCTCCTCAATCACCCTCTTATTTTCCGCCCCTCTCCGCTTAGAAGACTCCAGTTCTCGCTGAAAAAAAGGAGTCGCTGCAAAGTCTTCAAAAGGCATTCTGGGGTTGGTCAGGCCCTCTGCTGAATATGTGTCAAAAACTTTCTTGGAGCAGTAGAAGTATTTAACATCACCGCCTTGATAAAAGAAATGTATTGAGGTGCCATCACCCATGTATCGAGACTTAGGCTGACCACAGGCTAAACAGGATCTGGTGAGCTTTTTTTGTGGCATTTGCTGTTGTTGTTGCTTCTGAACTGCCTGCTGCTTCTCTATGATGTCCTTCACCATCTTTTCAAGCGCTGCCTGGTCTAGAGAGACAGCCTCAGGAACACTCTTTGCGGGTGGATTGACCGGGGCAGGTGGAAGTACTGTCACTGGGACACTGATGGTTTCACTGCCTGAATGAAGACGCTGCCATAACTGCTGTGTCTCCAGGAGCTTTTCTGGGCTGGTGTTGAGTGAAGCATTAGTGTTCTTTTTTTTAGCAAGGTGTTTTATGTACCTGCTTATGTGCTGCTTTGTGGTTGAGTGCAAAAGGCTGTTTGGGTCAGTGCAGGCACTCTGTACCATAGCAGCATATTCAGCATCCACCTTTGTCAGGAGGTCCTTGCTCCCGTGGTGCTTGGCAAGCAAACCATCAATGGCATTTCTCATTGGATCTGTCCATCTGTTATGGTCCAACACAAAGACTCGACCACCTGTCTTAATGGGTCCAGTCCGAGCAGCACAGGGAGAAGCAGCTAAAGGCAGTGGTGGTGTGCTTGGCAGTTCTAAAAGAGATTCACAAAATTATTTTAAATGAAGTATTTGTGTTTTGTGTGCATAGATTAGGCAAACAGATTACACACATAATGTAATTACCTGCATCTAAAAGAAACTCCTCAGATGTTTGTTCCTTCACTGTCACAGCACTCGGAGTAGAAAAACGTTTAAAAATCACAGTCTGCGGGGGGCCTCTGGTCCACCAGCAGGAGGGGCCTCAGCAGAAGAGGAATCCTCTAAGCATTTCTGAAATTCAGCAAAATTAATGTTATTTGTGTAAAAAAATGTTTAATAAAAAGTCTGTTATGAAAAAAATTTAAAGGCTTACCTGAGATGGAAATGAGAAGTCAGTGCCAGATGAAGACTCTTCTTGCATCCCTAGGTCTGTCTTCCTGCTTTTGTGTTTGTCGAAGTCAAGAGGCACAGGTCGACAGCCTGGCTCCACATATTGTAGGCCAAACCTCTCGCCTGTGTCCCTGCTGGAGATGTGGAAGGCTGGATATTTGGGTTGCCCAGTCACTGTTATAGATGCCCTGTTTAACTCCATCATCAAAACAGGGTCAAACACTCCAGGTAAGACAAGCCAGGCTGCTTCAGGTCAACGAGCCGCTGATAATTCCAGCGTGCCACACCAGTCATACCCTGCGCTTGGAACAGCTCAGGAGAGACGCGATTGCCCGTTACCCACTGAGCCTGGTGGAAATGAAACCCCTCTGCTGTGAAGTGCCTCTGATAGGGATCCAGATGGGCACAGCAGCTCCTTCACCCTTGACATGATTCAGTTGTAGCGTTCCCCCATATCTGTAGAGGATTCCTTCCTCCACCTCAGGGTCACTCAGGCAGCCTCTAAGGATGTGGATACGCTGAATCCACCACAATTTTAGCATCGAGGGTTTAAAAAAGGAAGATGTTGTTGGGATCCTTTGCAAGATGGAAATGGTGAAGTACTTCTTCCACTCTTTGGACCAGCTCTCTAGGATGTGGCACTTTTGTCCTGCAGTGCTCTCGGATGTGCTGCTTTGTGGGATTAGCAGGCTCAATTCCACAGAACTTGTATGCGTTTCTTCAGTTTCTCCAGGTCACTCTGATCTACTACAGAGAAGGCAGAAGAGAGGAACTGGCAGAAGGAACTATACAGAGGATGGGCTCCGAAACACATTCCCTGGTGAATCGCCGCATACAGTGAAACAAGTCTAGTTTAACCACCATGTCCTCATTGTACTTCTGGCAAGCGGCATTTACATTCTTGAGGTTTCCTGATGTAACCTCTGCCACAGTAGCTTCAGTGGTCCTCCAAGCTTCCCACTGCTGGTGCTCATACGGTCCTGGGTCCATCACTCTGAATGCAGCACAGCAGTCCCTAAGTAAATAAAAATGGAAATAAAATTTAATTTTAATGCATTCATTACATTTGCCTGTACATCTTGATGTGATGAGTGATGAAATTTGATTATTCTTACCTGTCCACCCACTGGTACTTGGCCTTGGGTATGCCAGCAGCACTGTAGCGATTGGCCATCCCACAGTACATTGACGTCAAGGACTGCTCACTCTCAGACTGCAGCATCACCAGGACAGGATCATCCAGTTCTCGTTCATCACAGCATAGGATGACATTGTGCCAGATGAGAGGGTCACTTTTCTAGCAACTTTGCGTGTGTGATCTGACCTGAACACCTGTCCAAAAGTGCCTTGAAGGAGCTGAGTGAGAACTGCCTCTTGACGTTGATATTCCTGAAGCAAGCACTCCACCAGATAAATGTGCAGACACAGACACCCATGCCACCCATCAGTGTCTTCGTAACCCCCAAACGAAGCAGGTGTGTCGTCCTTCCTCAATGCTCCTGTGATGGTTTTCTGGCCATACAGTCCTGCTTCAGCATCCCTGACGTTCTGCACCATTAGAAGGTAAGCAAGGTGGGCCCTTTCAAACTTAAGGTGAAGCACCTCAGACAGCTGGTTGGCCATATCATTGGGGGACTTTCCAGAGCGCCTCAGTTCATCCATCACCGTTTTACAGATTGCCTTCTTATAGGTGAGGAAGGCTGGCAAGATGTTTCTAAATCTCTGAGGTAGCATGTCCACCACTGTGGTTTATCAGCAAACCAGTATTTTTTACATGCCTTACAGCACAGACGTGAAGCAAGGATGTAATATTGCCCACTAGTGCCAAGGATCACTCGGGGTCTTTCCCCACCTGAGGACACACAACATGCGGATTTGGACAGCTGTAGAGACAGGGCAGGATGTAATTGTTTCTAAGCCTTTCATTATACTGTGCTCAGGTTTCCAGATGAAAAAGGGATGAGCTGGAAGTACTTTGTGACGGAAGGCCATGCTTGTCTCTATGAGCTCGGGCTGAGGTGGATAGCGCCACAAGGAGACCATATTCATGAGGTGTCTTACTGGGCGTGATCCTGGCCAAAGCCCCATGGACTCCATCTCTGTTTTCAATCCAAATCCTTTGATGAAGAGAGCAGTTCCAGTGACTAATATCTTGCAAATATCCACTAACAGGTGCTTCTGTCTG
>NW_024121799.1:2887373-2928479 GCF_016745375.1 Pimephales promelas
CAACAGCCTTCCCATTTCCAGGAACGGCCTCATGCGTCATTTTAGGTCATCGCTTCACAGAAGCCAGTGAAGCCAAACAAATCATCTAATACCATTTAAATATGAAGTGCTTAATTTAAATATGAACACACTTTGTTGCAAGCATTCTTGTTGACCGCACAATTAGTGTGTGAGCATTCTTGCTGACCGCACATCTAGTCTATCTCCAACTGCCTGCGTTGGTGGTATAGTGGTGAGCATAGCTGCCTTCCAAGCAGTTGACCCGGGTTCGATTCCCGGCCAACGCAAATCCTTTTGCCCCTGGCTAACTCCTCCTTTAACTCGTGGCTGGAGCAAAACTTTTTTATGGGTCTTTGGGCAGCAATAAAGGGCTAGGTCTCCCCGTCGGGGAATCGAACCCCGGTCTTCCGCGTGACAGGCGGAGATACTGTCCACTATACTAACGAGGAGTTGCAGAGACAGGTAGTCGCCAGCCATCAGCCCGACTGCAGCTCGCTGCAAACAGCCTTCCCATTTCCAGGAACGGCCTCATGCGTCATTTTAGGTCATCGCTTCACAGAAGCCAGTGAAGCCAAACAAATCATCTAATACCATTTAAATATGAAGTGCTTAATTTAAATATGAACACACAATTTGTTGCAAGCATTCTTGTTGACCGCACAATTAGTGTGTGAGCATTCTTGCTGACCGCACATCTAGTCTATCTCCAACTGCCTGCGTTGGTGGTATAGTGGTGAGCATAGCTGCCTTCCAAGCAGTTGACCCGGGTTCGATTCCCGGCCAACGCAAATCCTTTTGCCCCTGGCCAACTCCTCCTTTAACTCGTGGCTGGAGCAAAACTTTTTTATGGGTCTTTGGGCAGCAATAAAGGGCTAGGTCTCCCCGTCGGGGAATCGAACCCCGGTCTTCCGCGTGACAGGCGGAGATACTGTCCACTATACTAACGAGGAGTTGCAGAGACAGGTAGTCGCCCACCATCAGCCCGACTGCAGCTCGCTGCAAACAGCCTTCCCATTTCCAGGAACGGCCTCATGCGTCATTTTAGGTCATCGCTTCACAGAAGCCAGTGAAGCCAAACAAATCATCTAATACCATTTAAATATGAAGTGCTTAATTTAAATATGAACACACAATTTGTTGCAAGCATTCTTGTTGACCGCACAATTAGTGTGTGAGCATTCTTGCTGACCGCACATCTAGTCTATCTCCAACTGCCTGCGTTGGTGGTATAGTGGTGAGCATAGCTGCCTTCCAAGCAGTTGACCCGGGTTCGATTCCCGGCCAACGCAAATCCTTTTGCCCCTGGCCAACTCCTCCTTTAACTCGTGGCTGGAGCAAAACTTTTTTATGGGTCTTTGGGCAGCAATAAAGGGCTAGGTCTCCCCGTCGGGGAATCGAACCCCGGTCTTCCGCGTGACAGGCGGAGATACTGTCCACTATACTAACGAGGAGTTGCAGAGACAGGTAGTCGCCCACCATCAGCCCGACTGCAGCTCGCTGCAAACAGCCTTCCCATTTCCAGGAACGGCCTCATGCGTCATTTTAGGTCATCGCTTCACAGAAGCCAGTGAAGCCAAACAAATCATCTAATACCATTTAAATATGAAGTGTTTAATTTAAATATGAAAAAAATTAGAGCTTGCTTTTTTAATAAAGAGCCTGGTAGGTCAGGTCAAAAAGCTCATGCGTTTTTTTTTTTCACTGGCGTGCCCAAACAAAGAGAGTTTTGGATCCACTGCCGGACCCAAACAAAGAGAGTTTTTGATCCACTGCACCTACCAGCTGCTAATGTGTTGCGAGCATTCTTGCTGACCGCACAAACTGGCATCCAGTCTGTCTCCAACCGCCTGCGTTGGTGGTATAGTGGTGAGCATAGCTGCCTTCCAAGCAGTTGACCCGGGTTCGATTCCCGGCCAACGCAAATCCTTTTGCCCCTGGCTAACTCCTCCTTTAACTCGTGGCTGGAGCAAAACTTTTTTATGGGTCTTTGGGCAGCAATAAAGGGCTAGGTCTCCCCGTCGGGGAATCGAACCCCGGTCTTCCGCGTGACAGGCGGAGATACTGTCCACTATACTAACGAGGAGTTGCAGAGACAGGTAGTCGCCCACCATCAGCCCGACTGCAGCTCGCTGCAAACAGCCTTCCCATTTCCAGGAACGGCCTCATGCGTCATTTTAGGTCATCGCTTCACAGAAGCCAGTGAAGCCAAACAAATCATCTAATACCATTTAAATATGAAGTGTTTAATTTAAATATGAAGAAATTAGAGCTTGCTTTTTTAATAAAGAGCCTGGTAGGTCAGGTCAAAAAGCTCATGCGTTTTTTTTTTCACTGGCGTGCCCAAACAAAGAGAGTTTTGGATCCACTGCCGGACCCAAACAAAGAGAGTTTTTGATCCACTGCACCTACCAGCTGCTAATGTTTGCGAGCATTCTTGCTGACCGCACAAACTGGCATCCAGTCTATTTCCAACCGCCTGCGTTGGTGGTATAGTGGTGAGCATAGCTGCCTTCCAAGCAGTTGACCCGGGTTCGATTCCCGGCCAACGCAAATCCTTTTGCCCCTGGCCAACTCCTCCTTTAACTCGTGGCTGGAGCAAAACTTTTTTATGGGTCTTTGGGCAGCAATAAAGGGCTAGGTCTCCCCGTCGGGGAATCGAACCCCGGTCTTCCGCGTGACAGGCGGAGATACTGTCCACTATACTAACGAGGAGTTGCAGAGACAGGTAGTCGCCCACCATCAGCCCGACTGCAGCTCGCTGCAAACAGCCTTCCCATTTCCAGGAACGGCCTCATGCGTCATTTTAGGTCATCGCTTCACAGAAGCCAGTGAAGCCAAACAAATCATCTAATACCATTTAAATATGAAGTGCTTAATTTAAATATGAACACACAATTTGTTGCAAGCATTCTTGTTGACCGCACAATTAGTGTGTGAGCATTCTTGCTGACCGCACATCTAGTCTATCTCCAACTGCCTGCGTTGGTGGTATAGTGGTGAGCATAGCTGCCTTCCAAGCAGTTGACCCGGGTTCGATTCCCGGCCAACGCAAATCCTTTTGCCCCTGGCCAACTCCTCCTTTAACTCGTGGCTGGAGCAAAACTTTTTTATGGGTCTTTGGGCAGCAATAAAGGGCTAGGTCTCCCCGTCGGGGAATCGAACCCCGGTCTTCCGCGTGACAGGCGGAGATACTGTCCACTATACTAACGAGGAGTTGCAGAGACAGGTAGTCGCCCACCATCAGCCCGACTGCAGCTCGCTGCAAACAGCCTTCCCATTTCCAGGAACGGCCTCATGCGTCATTTTAGGTCATCGCTTCACAGAAGCCAGTGAAGCCAAACAAATCATCTAATACCATTTAAATATGAAGTGCTTAATTTAAATATGAACACACAATTTGTTGCAAGCATTCTTGTTGACCGCACAATTAGTGTGTGAGCATTCTTGCTGACCGCACATCTAGTCTATCTCCAACTGCCTGCGTTGGTGGTATAGTGGTGAGCATAGCTGCCTTCCAAGCAGTTGACCCGGGTTCGATTCCCGGCCAACGCAAATCCTTTTGCCCCTGGCCAACTCCTCCTTTAACTCGTGGCTGGAGCAAAACTTTTTTATGGGTCTTTGGGCAGCAATAAAGGGCTAGGTCTCCCCGTCGGGGAATCGAACCCCGGTCTTCCGCGTGACAGGCGGAGATACTGTCCACTATACTAACGAGGAGTTGCAGAGACAGGTAGTCGCCCACCATCAGCCCGACTGCAGCTCGCTGCAAACAGCCTTCCCATTTCCAGGAACGGCCTCATGCGTCATTTTAGGTCATCGCTTCACAGAAGCCAGTGAAGCCAAACAAATCATCTAATACCATTTAAATATGAAGTGTTTAATTTAAATATGAAGAAATTAGAGCTTGCTTTTTTAATAAAGAGCCTGGTAGGTCAGGTCAAAAAGCTCATGCGTTTTTTTTTTTCACTGGCGTGCCCAAACAAAGAGAGTTTTGGATCCACTGCCGGACCCAAACAAAGAGAGTTTTTGATCCACTGCACCTACCAGCTGCTAATGTGTTGCGAGCATTCTTGCTGACCGCACAAACTGGCATCCAGTCTGTCTCCAACCGCCTGCGTTGGTGGTATAGTGGTGAGCATAGCTGCCTTCCAAGCAGTTGACCCGGGTTCGATTCCCGGCCAACGCAAATCCTTTTGCCCCTGGCCAACTCCTCCTTTAACTCGTGGCTGGAGCAAAACTTTTTTATGGGTCTTTGGGCAGCAATAAAGGGCTAGGTCTCCCCGTCGGGGAATCGAACCCCGGTCTTCCGCGTGACAGGCGGAGATACTGTCCACTATACTAACGAGGAGTTGCAGAGACAGGTAGTCGCCCACCATCAGCCCGACTGCAGCTCGCTGCAAACAGCCTTCCCATTTCCAGGAACGGCCTCATGCGTCATTTTAGGTCATCGCTTCACAGAAGCCAGTGAAGCCAAACAAATCATCTAATACCATTTAAATATGAAGTGCTTAATTTAAATATGAACACACAATTTGTTGCAAGCATTCTTGTTGACCGCACAATTAGTGTGTGAGCATTCTTGCTGACCGCACATCTAGTCTATCTCCAACTGCCTGCGTTGGTGGTATAGTGGTGAGCATAGCTGCCTTCCAAGCAGTTGACCCGGGTTCGATTCCCGGCCAACGCAAATCCTTTTGCCCCTGGCCAACTCCTCCTTTAACTCGTGGCTGGAGCAAAACTTTTTTATGGGTCTTTGGGCAGCAATAAAGGGCTAGGTCTCCCCGTCGGGGAATCGAACCCCGGTCTTCCGCGTGACAGGCGGAGATACTGTCCACTATACTAACGAGGAGTTGCAGAGACAGGTAGTCGCCAGCCATCAGCCCGACTGCAGCTCGCTGCAAACAGCCTTCCCATTTCCAGGAACGGCCTCATGCGTCATTTTAGGTCATCGCTTCACAGAAGCCAGTGAAGCCAAACAAATCATCTAATACCATTTAAATATGAAGTGTTTAATTTAAATATGAAGAAATTAGAGCTTGCTTTTTTAATAAAGAGCCTGGTAGGTCAGGTCAAAAAGCTCATGCGTTTTTTTTTTCACTGGCGTGCCCAAACAAAGAGAGTTTTGGATCCACTGCCGGACCCAAACAAAGAGAGTTTTTGATCCACTGCACCTACCAGCTGCTAATGTGTTGCGAGCATTCTTGCTGACCGCACAAACTGGCATCCAGTCTGTCTCCAACCGCCTGCGTTGGTGGTATAGTGGTGAGCATAGCTGCCTTCCAAGCAGTTGACCCGGGTTCGATTCCCGGCCAACGCAAATCCTTTTGCCCCTGGCCAACTCCTCCTTTAACTCGTGGCTGGAGCAAAACTTTTTTATGGGTCTTTGGGCAGCAATAAAGGGCTAGGTCTCCCCGTCGGGGAATCGAACCCCGGTCTTCCGCGTGACAGGCGGAGATACTGTCCACTATACTAACGAGGAGTTGCAGAGACAGGTAGTCGCCCACCATCAGCCCGACTGCAGCTCGCTGCAAACAGCCTTCCCATTTCCAGGAACGGCCTCATGCGTCATTTTAGGTCATCGCTTCACAGAAGCCAGTGAAGCCAAACAAATCATCTAATACCATTTAAATATGAAGTGCTTAATTTAAATATGAACACACAATTTGTTGCAAGCATTCTTGTTGACCGCACAATTAGTGTGTGAGCATTCTTGCTGACCGCACATCTAGTCTATCTCCAACTGCCTGCGTTGGTGGTATAGTGGTGAGCATAGCTGCCTTCCAAGCAGTTGACCCGGGTTCGATTCCCGGCCAACGCAAATCCTTTTGCCCCTGGCCAACTCCTCCTTTAACTCGTGGCTGGAGCAAAACTTTTTTATGGGTCTTTGGGCAGCAATAAAGGGCTAGGTCTCCCCGTCGGGGAATCGAACCCCGGTCTTCCGCGTGACAGGCGGAGATACTGTCCACTATACTAACGAGGAGTTGCAGAGACAGGTAGTCGCCCACCATCAGCCCGACTGCAGCTCGCTGCAAACAGCCTTCCCATTTCCAGGAACGGCCTCATGCGTCATTTTAGGTCATCGCTTCACAGAAGCCAGTGAAGCCAAACAAATCATCTAATACCATTTAAATATGAAGTGCTTAATTTAAATATGAACACACAATTTGTTGCAAGCATTCTTGTTGACCGCACAATTAGTGTGTGAGCATTCTTGCTGACCGCACATCTAGTCTATCTCCAACTGCCTGCGTTGGTGGTATAGTGGTGAGCATAGCTGCCTTCCAAGCAGTTGACCCGGGTTCGATTCCCGGCCAACGCAAATCCTTTTGCCCCTGGCCAACTCCTCCTTTAACTCGTGGCTGGAGCAAAACTTTTTTATGGGTCTTTGGGCAGCAATAAAGGGCTAGGTCTCCCCGTCGGGGAATCGAACCCCGGTCTTCCGCGTGACAGGCGGAGATACTGTCCACTATACTAACGAGGAGTTGCAGAGACAGGTAGTCGCCCACCATCAGCCCGACTGCAGCTCGCTGCAAACAGCCTTCCCATTTCCAGGAACGGCCTCATGCGTCATTTTAGGTCATCGCTTCACAGAAGCCAGTGAAGCCAAACAAATCATCTAATACCATTTAAATATGAAGTGCTTAATTTAAATATGAACACACAATTTGTTGCAAGCATTCTTGTTGACCGCACAATTAGTGTGTGAGCATTCTTGCTGACCGCACATCTAGTCTATCTCCAACTGCCTGCGTTGGTGGTATAGTGGTGAGCATAGCTGCCTTCCAAGCAGTTGACCCGGGTTCGATTCCCGGCCAACGCAAATCCTTTTGCCCCTGGCCAACTCCTCCTTTAACTCGTGGCTGGAGCAAAACTTTTTTATGGGTCTTTGGGCAGCAATAAAGGGCTAGGTCTCCCCGTCGGGAATCGAACCCCGGTCTTCCGCGTGACAGGCGGAGATACTGTCCACTATACTAACGAGGAGTTGCAGAGACAGGTAGTCGCCCACCATCAGCCCGACTGCAGCTCGCTGCAAACAGCCTTCCCATTTCCAGGAACGGCCTCATGCGTCATTTTAGGTCATCGCTTCACAGAAGCCAGTGAAGCCAAACAAATCATCTAATACCATTTAAATATGAAGTGTTTAATTTAAATATGAAGAAATTAGAGCTTGCTTTTTTAATAAAGAGCCTGGTAGGTCAGGTCAAAAAGCTCATGCGTTTTTTTTTTTCACTGGCGTGCCCAACAAAGAGAGTTTTGGATCCACTGCCGGACCCAAACAAAGAGAGTTTTTGATCCACTGCACCTACCAGCTGCTAATGTGTTGCGAGCATTCTTGCTGACCGCACAAACTGGCATCCAGTCTGTCTCCAACCGCCTGCGTTGGTGGTATAGTGGTGAGCATAGCTGCCTTCCAAGCAGTTGACCCGGGTTCGATTCCCGGCCAACGCAAATCCTTTTGCCCCTGGCAACTCCTCCTTTAACTCGTGGCTGGAGCAAAACTTTTTTATGGGTCTTTGGGCAGCAATAAAGGGCTAGGTCTCCCCGTCGGGGAATCGAACCCCGGTCTTCCGCGTGACAGGCGGAGATACTGTCCACTATACTAACGAGGAGTTGCAGAGACAGGTAGTCGCCCACCATCAGCCCGACTGCAGCTCGCTGCAAACAGCCTTCCCATTTCCAGGAACGGCCTCATGCGTCATTTTAGGTCATCGCTTCACAGAAGCCAGTGAAGCCAAACAAATCATCTAATACCATTTAAATATGAAGTGCTTAATTTAAATATGAACACACAATTTGTTGCAAGCATTCTTGTTGACCGCACAATTAGTGTGTGAGCATTCTTGCTGACCGCACATCTAGTCTATCTCCAACTGCCTGCGTTGGTGGTATAGTGGTGAGCATAGCTGCCTTCCAAGCAGTTGACCCGGGTTCGATTCCCGGCCAACGCAAATCCTTTTGCCCCTGGCCAACTCCTCCTTTAACTCGTGGCTGGAGCAAAACTTTTTTATGGGTCTTTGGGCAGCAATAAAGGGCTAGGTCTCCCCGTCGGGGAATCGAACCCCGGTCTTCCGCGTGACAGGCGGAGATACTGTCCACTATACTAACGAGGAGTTGCAGAGACAGGTAGTCGCCCACCATCAGCCCGACTGCAGCTCGCTGCAAACAGCCTTCCCATTTCCAGGAACGGCCTCATGCGTCATTTTAGGTCATCGCTTCACAGAAGCCAGTGAAGCCAAACAAATCATCTAATACCATTTAAATATGAAGTGCTTAATTTAAATATGAACACACAATTTGTTGCAAGCATTCTTGTTGACCGCACAATTAGTGTGTGAGCATTCTTGCTGACCGCACATCTAGTCTATCTCCAACTGCCTGCGTTGGTGGTATAGTGGTGAGCATAGCTGCCTTCCAAGCAGTTGACCCGGGTTCGATTCCCGGCCAACGCAAATCCTTTTGCCCCTGGCCAACTCCTCCTTTAACTCGTGGCTGGAGCAAAACTTTTTTATGGGTCTTTGGGCAGCAATAAAGGGCTAGGTCTCCCCGTCGGGGAATCGAACCCCGGTCTTCCGCGTGACAGGCGGAGATACTGTCCACTATACTAACGAGGAGTTGCAGAGACAGGTAGTCGCCCACCATCAGCCCGACTGCAGCTCGCTGCAAACAGCCTTCCCATTTCCAGGAACGGCCTCATGCGTCATTTTAGGTCATCGCTTCACAGAAGCCAGTGAAGCCAAACAAATCATCTAATACCATTTAAATATGAAGTGCTTAATTTAAATATGAACACACAATTTGTTGCAAGCATTCTTGTTGACCGCACAATTAGTGTGTGAGCATTCTTGCTGACCGCACATCTAGTCTATCTCCAACTGCCTGCGTTGGTGGTATAGTGGTGAGCATAGCTGCCTTCCAAGCAGTTGACCCGGGTTCGATTCCCGGCCAACGCAAATCCTTTTGCCCTGGCCAACTCCTCCTTTAACTCGTGGCTGGAGCAAAACTTTTTTATGGGTCTTTGGGCAGCAATAAAGGGCTAGGTCTCCCCGTCGGGGAATCGAACCCCGGTCTTCCGCGTGACAGGCGGAGATACTGTCCACTATACTAACGAGGAGTTGCAGAGACAGGTAGTCGCCCACCATCAGCCCGACTGCAGCTCGCTGCAAACAGCCTTCCCATTTCCAGGAACGGCCTCATGCGTCATTTTAGGTCATCGCTTCACAGAAGCCAGTGAAGCCAAACAAATCATCTAATACCATTTAAATATGAAGTGTTTAATTTAAATATGAAGAAATTAGAGCTTGCTTTTTTAATAAAGAGCGGTAGGTCAGGTCAAAAAGCTCATGCGTTTTTTTTTTTCACTGCGTGCCCAAACAAAGAGAGTTTTGGATCCACTGCCGACCAAACAAAGAGAGTTTTTGATCCACTGCACCTACCAGCTGCTAATGTGTGCGAGCATTCTTGCTGACCGCACAACTGGCATCCAGTCTGTCTCCAACCGCCTGCGTTGGTGGTATAGTGGTGAGCATAGCTGCCTTCCAAGCAGTTGACCCGGGTTCGATTCCCGGCCAACGCAAATCCTTTTGCCCCTGGCTAACTCCTCCTTTAACTCGTGGCTGGAGCAAAACTTTTTTATGGGTCTTTGGGCAGCAATAAAGGGCTAGGTCTCCCCGTCGGGGAATCGAACCCCGGTCTTCCGCGTGACAGGCGGAGATACTGTCCACTATACTAACGAGGAGTTGCAGAGACAGGTAGTCGCCCACCATCAGCCCGACTGCAGCTCGCTGCAAACAGCCTTCCCATTTCCAGGAACGGCCTCATGCGTCATTTTAGGTCATCGCTTCACAGAAGCCAGTGAAGCCAAACAAATCATCTAATACCATTTAAATATGAAGTGCTTAATTTAAATATGAACACACAATTTGTTGCAAGCATTCTTGTTGACCGCACAATTAGTGTGTGAGCATTCTTGCTGACCGCACATCTAGTCTATCTCCAACTGCCTGCGTTGGTGGTATAGTGGTGAGCATAGCTGCCTTCCAAGCAGTTGACCCGGGTTCGATTCCCGGCCAACGCAAATCCTTTTGCCCCTGGCCAACTCCTCCTTTAACTCGTGGCTGGAGCAAAACTTTTTTATGGGTCTTTGGGCAGCAATAAAGGGCTAGGTCTCCCCGTCGGGGAATCGAACCCCGGTCTTCCGCGTGACAGGCGGAGATACTGTCCACTATACTAACGAGGAGTTGCAGAGACAGGTAGTCGCCCACCATCAGCCCGACTGCAGCTCGCTGCAAACAGCCTTCCCATTTCCAGGAACGGCCTCATGCGTCATTTTAGGTCATCGCTTCACAGAAGCCAGTGAAGCCAAACAAATCATCTAATACCATTTAAATATGAAGTGCTTAATTTAAATATGAACACACAATTTGTTGCAAGCATTCTTGTTGACCGCACAATTAGTGTGTGAGCATTCTTGCTGACCGCACATCTAGTCTATCTCCAACTGCCTGCGTTGGTGGTATAGTGGTGAGCATAGCTGCCTTCCAAGCAGTTGACCCGGGTTCGATTCCCGGCCAACGCAAATCCTTTTGCCCCTGGCTAACTCCTCCTTTAACTCGTGGCTGGAGCAAAACTTTTTTATGGGTCTTTGGGCAGCAATAAAGGGCTAGGTCTCCCCGTCGGGGAATCGAACCCCGGTCTTCCGCGTGACAGGCGGAGATACTGTCCACTATACTAACGAGGAGTTGCAGAGACAGGTAGTCGCCCACCATCAGCCCGACTGCAGCTCGCTGCAAACAGCCTTCCCATTTCCAGGAACGGCCTCATGCGTCATTTTAGGTCATCGCTTCACAGAAGCCAGTGAAGCCAAACAAATCATCTAATACCATTTAAATATGAAGTGCTTAATTTAAATATGAACACACAATTTGTTGCAAGCATTCTTGTTGACCGCACAATTAGTGTGTGAGCATTCTTGCTGACCGCACATCTAGTCTATCTCCAACTGCCTGCGTTGGTGGTATAGTGGTGAGCATAGCTGCCTTCCAAGCAGTTGACCCGGGTTCGATTCCCGGCCAACGCAAATCCTTTTGCCCCTGGCCAACTCCTCCTTTAACTCGTGGCTGGAGCAAAACTTTTTTATGGGTCTTTGGGCAGCAATAAAGGGCTAGGTCTCCCCGTCGGGGAATCGAACCCCGGTCTTCCGCGTGACAGGCGGAGATACTGTCCACTATACTAACGAGGAGTTGCAGAGACAGGTAGTCGCCCACCATCAGCCCGACTGCAGCTCGCTGCAAACAGCCTTCCCATTTCCAGGAACGGCCTCATGCGTCATTTTAGGTCATCGCTTCACAGAAGCCAGTGAAGCCAAACAAATCATCTAATACCATTTAAATATGAAGTGCTTAATTTAAATATGAACACACAATTTGTTGCAAGCATTCTTGTTGACCGCACAATTAGTGTGTGAGCATTCTTGCTGACCGCACATCTAGTCTATCTCCAACTGCCTGCGTTGGTGGTATAGTGGTGAGCATAGCTGCCTTCCAAGCAGTTGACCCGGGTTCGATTCCCGGCCAACGCAAATCCTTTTGCCCCTGGCCAACTCCTCCTTTAACTCGTGGCTGGAGCAAAACTTTTTTATGGGTCTTTGGGCAGCAATAAAGGGCTAGGTCTCCCCGTCGGGGAATCGAACCCCGGTCTTCCGCGTGACAGGCGGAGATACTGTCCACTATACTAACGAGGAGTTGCAGAGACAGGTAGTCGCCCACCATCAGCCCGACTGCAGCTCGCTGCAAACAGCCTTCCCATTTCCAGGAACGGCCTCATGCGTCATTTTAGGTCATCGCTTCACAGAAGCCAGTGAAGCCAAACAAATCATCTAATACCATTTAAATATGAAGTGCTTAATTTAAATATGAACACACAATTTGTTGCAAGCATTCTTGTTGACCGCACAATTAGTGTGTGAGCATTCTTGCTGACCGCACATCTAGTCTATCTCCAACTGCCTGCGTTGGTGGTATAGTGGTGAGCATAGCTGCCTTCCAAGCAGTTGACCCGGGTTCGATTCCCGGCCAACGCAAATCCTTTTGCCCCTGGCCAACTCCTCCTTTAACTCGTGGCTGGAGCAAAACTTTTTTATGGGTCTTTGGGCAGCAATAAAGGGCTAGGTCTCCCCGTCGGGGAATCGAACCCCGGTCTTCCGCGTGACAGGCGGAGATACTGTCCACTATACTAACGAGGAGTTGCAGAGACAGGTAGTCGCCCACCATCAGCCCGACTGCAGCTCGCTGCAAACAGCCTTCCCATTTCCAGGAACGGCCTCATGCGTCATTTTAGGTCATCGCTTCACAGAAGCCAGTGAAGCCAAACAAATCATCTAATACCATTTAAATATGAAGTGTTTAATTTAAATATGAAGAAATTAGAGCTTGCTTTTTTAATAAAGAGCCTGGTAGGTCAGGTCAAAAAGCTCATGCTTTTTTTTTTCACTGGCGTGCCCAAACAAGAGAGTTTGGATCCACTGCCGGACCCAAACAAAGAGAGTTTTGATCCACTGCACCTACCAGCTGCTAATGTGTTGCGAGCATTCTTGCTGACCGCACAAACTGGCATCCAGTCTGTCTCCAACCGCCTGCGTTGGTGGTATAGTGGTGAGCATAGCTGCCTTCCAAGCAGTTGACCCGGGTTCGATTCCCGGCCAACGCAAATCCTTTTGCCCCTGGCCAACTCCTCCTTTAACTCGTGGCTGGAGCAAAACTTTTTATGGGTCTTTGGGCAGCAATAAAGGGCTAGGTCTCCCCGTCGGGGAATCGAACCCCGGTCTTCCGCGTGACAGGCGGAGATACTGTCCACTATACTAACGAGGAGTTGCAGAGACAGGTAGTCGCCCACCATCAGCCCGACTGCAGCTCGCTGCAAACAGCCTTCCCATTTCCAGGAACGGCCTCATGCGTCATTTTAGGTCATCGCTTCACAGAAGCCAGTGAAGCCAAACAAATCATCTAATACCATTTAAATATGAAGTGCTTAATTTAAATATGAACACACAATTTGTTGCAAGCATTCTTGTTGACCGCACAATTAGTGTGTGAGCATTCTTGCTGACCGCACATCTAGTCTATCTCCAACTGCCTGCGTTGGTGGTATAGTGGTGAGCATAGCTGCCTTCCAAGCAGTTGACCCGGGTTCGATTCCCGGCCAACGCAAATCCTTTTGCCCCTGGCCAACTCCTCCTTTAACTCGTGGCTGGAGCAAAACTTTTTTATGGGTCTTTGGGCAGCAATAAAGGGCTAGGTCTCCCCGTCGGGGAATCGAACCCCGGTCTTCCGCGTGACAGGCGGAGATACTGTCCACTATACTAACGAGGAGTTGCAGAGACAGGTAGTCGCCCACCATCAGCCCGACTGCAGCTCGCTGCAAACAGCCTTCCCATTTCCAGGAACGGCCTCATGCGTCATTTTAGGTCATCGCTTCACAGAAGCCAGTGAAGCCAAACAAATCATCTAATACCATTTAAATATGAAGTGTTTAATTTAAATATGAAGAAATTAGAGCTTGCTTTTTTAATAAAGAGCCTGGTAGGTCAGGTCAAAAAGCTCATGCGTTTTTTTTTTCACTGGCGTGCCCAAACAAAGAGAGTTTTGGATCCACTGCCGGACCCAAACAAAGAGAGTTTTTGATCCACTGCACCTACCAGCTGCTAATGTGTTGCGAGCATTCTTGCTGACCGCACAAACTGGCATCCAGTCTGTCTCCAACCGCCTGCGTTGGTGGTATAGTGGTGAGCATAGCTGCCTTCCAAGCAGTTGACCCGGGTTCGATTCCCGGCCAACGCAAATCCTTTTGCCCCTGGCCAACTCCTCCTTTAACTCGTGGCTGGAGCAAAACTTTTTTATGGGTCTTTGGGCAGCAATAAAGGGCTAGGTCTCCCCGTCGGGGAATCGAACCCCGGTCTTCCGCGTGACAGGCGGAGATACTGTCCACTATACTAACGAGGAGTTGCAGAGACAGGTAGTCGCCCACCATCAGCCCGACTGCAGCTCGCTGCAAACAGCCTTCCCATTTCCAGGAACGGCCTCATGCGTCATTTTAGGTCATCGCTTCACAGAAGCCAGTGAAGCCAAACAAATCATCTAATACCATTTAAATATGAAGTGCTTAATTTAAATATGAACACACAATTTGTTGCAAGCATTCTTGTTGACCGCACAATTAGTGTGTGAGCATTCTTGCTGACCGCACATCTAGTCTATCTCCAACTGCCTGCGTTGGTGGTATAGTGGTGAGCATAGCTGCCTTCCAAGCAGTTGACCCGGGTTCGATTCCCGGCCAACGCAAATCCTTTTGCCCCTGGCCAACTCCTCCTTTAACTCGTGGCTGGAGCAAAACTTTTTTATGGGTCTTTGGGCAGCAATAAAGGGCTAGGTCTCCCCGTCGGGGAATCGAACCCCGGTCTTCCGCGTGACAGGCGGAGATACTGTCCACTATACTAACGAGGAGTTGCAGAGACAGGTAGTCGCCCACCATCAGCCCGACTGCAGCTCGCTGCAAACAGCCTTCCCATTTCCAGGAACGGCCTCATGCGTCATTTTAGGTCATCGCTTCACAGAAGCCAGTGAAGCCAAACAAATCATCTAATACCATTTAAATATGAAGTGCTTAATTTAAATATGAACACACAATTTGTTGCAAGCATTCTTGTTGACCGCACAATTAGTGTGTGAGCATTCTTGCTGACCGCACATCTAGTCTATCTCCAACTGCCTGCGTTGGTGGTATAGTGGTGAGCATAGCTGCCTTCCAAGCAGTTGACCCGGGTTCGATTCCCGGCCAACGCAAATCCTTTTGCCCCTGGCCAACTCCTCCTTTAACTCGTGGCTGGAGCAAAACTTTTTTATGGGTCTTTGGGCAGCAATAAAGGGCTAGGTCTCCCCGTCGGGGAATCGAACCCCGGTCTTCCGCGTGACAGGCGGAGATACTGTCCACTATACTAACGAGGAGTTGCAGAGACAGGTAGTCGCCCACCATCAGCCCGACTGCAGCTCGCTGCAAACAGCCTTCCCATTTCCAGGAACGGCCTCATGCGTCATTTTAGGTCATCGCTTCACAGAAGCCAGTGAAGCCAAACAAATCATCTAATACCATTTAAATATGAAGTGCTTAATTTAAATATGAACACACAATTTGTTGCAAGCATTCTTGTTGACCGCACAATTAGTGTGTGAGCATTCTTGCTGACCGCACATCTAGTCTATCTCCAACTGCCTGCGTTGGTGGTATAGTGGTGAGCATAGCTGCCTTCCAAGCAGTTGACCCGGGTTCGATTCCCGGCCAACGCAAATCCTTTTGCCCCTGGCCAACTCCTCCTTTAACTCGTGGCTGGAGCAAAACTTTTTTATGGGTCTTTGGGCAGCAATAAAGGGCTAGGTCTCCCCGTCGGGGAATCGAACCCCGGTCTTCCGCGTGACAGGCGGAGATACTGTCCACTATACTAACGAGGAGTTGCAGAGACAGGTAGTCGCCCACCATCAGCCCGACTGCAGCTCGCTGCAAACAGCCTTCCCATTTCCAGGAACGGCCTCATGCGTCATTTTAGGTCATCGCTTCACAGAAGCCAGTGAAGCCAAACAAATCATCTAATACCATTTAAATATGAAGTGCTTAATTTAAATATGAACACACAATTTGTTGCAAGCATTCTTGTTGACCGCACAATTAGTGTGTGAGCATTCTTGCTGACCGCACATCTAGTCTATCTCCAACTGCCTGCGTTGGTGGTATAGTGGTGAGCATAGCTGCCTTCCAAGCAGTTGACCCGGGTTCGATTCCCGGCCAACGCAAATCCTTTTGCCCCTGGCCAACTCCTCCTTTAACTCGTGGCTGGAGCAAAACTTTTTTATGGGTCTTTGGGCAGCAATAAAGGGCTAGGTCTCCCCGTCGGGGAATCGAACCCCGGTCTTCCGCGTGACAGGCGGAGATACTGTCCACTATACTAACGAGGAGTTGCAGAGACAGGTAGTCGCCCACCATCAGCCCGACTGCAGCTCGCTGCAAACAGCCTTCCCATTTCCAGGAACGGCCTCATGCGTCATTTTAGGTCATCGCTTCACAGAAGCCAGTGAAGCCAAACAAATCATCTAATACCATTTAAATATGAAGTGTTTAATTTAAATATGAAGAAATTAGAGCTTGCTTTTTTAATAAAGAGCCTGGTAGGTCAGGTCAAAAAGCTCATGCGTTTTTTTTTTCACTGGCGTGCCCAAACAAAGAGAGTTTTGGATCCACTGCCGGACCCAAACAAAGAGAGTTTTTGATCCACTGCACCTACCAGCTGCTAATGTGTTGCGAGCATTCTTGCTGACCGCACAAACTGGCATCCAGTCTATTTCCAACCGCCTGCGTTGGTGGTATAGTGGTGAGCATAGCTGCCTTCCAAGCAGTTGACCCGGGTTCGATTCCCGGCCAACGCAAAGCCTTTTGCCCATGGCCAACTCCTCCTTTAACTCGTGGCTCGAGCAAAACTTTTTTATGGGTCTTTGGGCAGCAATAAAGGGCTAGGTCTCCCCGTCGGGGAATCGAACCCCGGTCTTCCGCGTGACAGGCGGAGATACTGTCCACTATACTAACGAGGAGTTGCAGAGACAGGTAGTCGCCCACCATCAGCCCGACTGCAGCTCGCTGCAAACAGCCTTCCCATTTCCAGGAACGGCCTCATGCGTCATTTTAGGTCATCGCTTCACAGAAGCCAGTGAAGCCAAACAAATCATCTAATACCATTTAAATATGAAGTGTTTAATTTAAATATGAAGAAATTAGAGCTTGCTTTTTTAATAAAGAGCCTGGTAGGTCAGGTCAAAAAGCTCATGCGTTTTTTTTTTTCACTGGCGTGCCCAAACAAAGAGAGTTTTGGATCCACTGCCGGACCCAAACAAAGAGAGTTTTTGATCCACTGCACCTACCAGCTGCTAATGTGTTGCGAGCATTCTTGCTGACCGCACAAACTGGCATCCAGTCTGTCTCCAACCGCCTGCGTTGGTGGTATAGTGGTGAGCATAGCTGCCTTCCAAGCAGTTGACCCGGGTTCGATTCCCGGCCAACGCAAATCCTTTTGCCCCTGGCCAACTCCTCCTTTAACTCGTGGCTGGAGCAAAACTTTTTTATGGGTCTTTGGGCAGCAATAAAGGGCTAGGTCTCCCCGTCGGGGAATCGAACCCCGGTCTTCCGCGTGACAGGCGGAGATACTGTCCACTATACTAACGAGGAGTTGCAGAGACAGGTAGTCGCCCACCATCAGCCCGACTGCAGCTCGCTGCAAACAGCCTTCCCATTTCCAGGAACGGCCTCATGCGTCATTTTAGGTCATCGCTTCACAGAAGCCAGTGAAGCCAAACAAATCATCTAATACCATTTAAATATGAAGTGCTTAATTTAAATATGAACACACAATTTGTTGCAAGCATTCTTGTTGACCGCACAATTAGTGTGTGAGCATTCTTGCTGACCGCACATCTAGTCTATCTCCAACTGCCTGCGTTGGTGGTATAGTGGTGAGCATAGCTGCCTTCCAAGCAGTTGACCCGGGTTCGATTCCCGGCCAACGCAAATCCTTTTGCCCCTGGCCAACTCCTCCTTTAACTCGTGGCTGGAGCAAAACTTTTTTATGGGTCTTTGGGCAGCAATAAAGGGCTAGGTCTCCCCGTCGGGGAATCGAACCCCGGTCTTCCGCGTGACAGGCGGAGATACTGTCCACTATACTAACGAGGAGTTGCAGAGACAGGTAGTCGCCCACCATCAGCCCGACTGCAGCTCGCTGCAAACAGCCTTCCCATTTCCAGGAACGGCCTCATGCGTCATTTTAGGTCATCGCTTCACAGAAGCCAGTGAAGCCAAACAAATCATCTAATACCATTTAAATATGAAGTGCTTAATTTAAATATGAACACACAATTGTGTTGCAAGCATTCTTGTTGACCGCACAATTAGTGTGTGAGCATTCTTGCTGACCGCACATCTAGTCTATCTCCAACTGCCTGCGTTGGTGGTATAGTGGTGAGCATAGCTGCCTTCCAAGCAGTTGACCCGGGTTCGATTCCCGGCCAACGCAAATCCTTTTGCCCCTGGCCAACTCCTCCTTTAACTCGTGGCTGGAGCAAAACTTTTTTATGGGTCTTTGGGCAGCAATAAAGGGCTAGGTCTCCCCGTCGGGGAATCGAACCCCGGTCTTCCGCGTGACAGGCGGAGATACTGTCCACTATACTAACGAGGAGTTGCAGAGACAGGTAGTCGCCCACCATCAGCCCGACTGCAGCTCGCTGCAAACAGCCTTCCCATTTCCAGGAACGGCCTCATGCGTCATTTTAGGTCATCGCTTCACAGAAGCCAGTGAAGCCAAACAAATCATCTAATACCATTTAAATATGAAGTGCTTAATTTAAATATGAACACACAATTTGTTGCAAGCATTCTTGTTGACCGCACAATTAGTGTGTGAGCATTCTTGCTGACCGCACATCTAGTCTATCTCCAACTGCCTGCGTTGGTGGTATAGTGGTGAGCATAGCTGCCTTCCAAGCAGTTGACCCGGGTTCGATTCCCGGCCAACGCAAATCCTTTTGCCCCTGGCCAACTCCTCCTTTAACTCGTGGCTGGAGCAAAACTTTTTTATGGGTCTTTGGGCAGCAATAAAGGGCTAGGTCTCCCCGTCGGGGAATCGAACCCCGGTCTTCCGCGTGACAGGCGGAGATACTGTCCACTATACTAACGAGGAGTTGCAGAGACAGGTAGTCGCCCACCATCAGCCCGACTGCAGCTCGCTGCAAACAGCCTTCCCATTTCCAGGAACGGCCTCATGCGTCATTTTAGGTCATCGCTTCACAGAAGCCAGTGAAGCCAAACAAATCATCTAATACCATTTAAATATGAAGTGTTTAATTTAAATATGAAGAAATTAGAGCTTGCTTTTTTAATAAAGAGCCTGGTAGGTCAGGTCAAAAAGCTCATGCGTTTTTTTTTTTCACTGGCGTGCCCAAACAAAGAGAGTTTTGGATCCACTGCCGGACCCAAACAAAGAGAGTTTTTGATCCACTGCACCTACCAGCTGCTAATGTGTTGCGAGCATTCTTGCTGACCGCACAAACTGGCATCCAGTCTGTCTCCAACCGCCTGCGTTGGTGGTATAGTGGTGAGCATAGCTGCCTTCCAAGCAGTTGACCCGGGTTCGATTCCCGGCCAACGCAAATCCTTTTGCCCCTGGCCAACTCCTCCTTTAACTCGTGGCTGGAGCAAAACTTTTTTATGGGTCTTTGGGCAGCAATAAAGGGCTAGGTCTCCCCGTCGGGGAATCGAACCCCGGTCTTCCGCGTGACAGGCGGAGATACTGTCCACTATACTAACGAGGAGTTGCAGAGACAGGTAGTCGCCCACCATCAGCCCGACTGCAGCTCGCTGCAAACAGCCTTCCCATTTCCAGGAACGGCCTCATGCGTCATTTTAGGTCATCGCTTCACAGAAGCCAGTGAAGCCAAACAAATCATCTAATACCATTTAAATATGAAGTGCTTAATTTAAATATGAACACACAATTTGTTGCAAGCATTCTTGTTGACCGCACAATTAGTGTGTGCATTCTTGCTGACCGCACATCTAGTCTATCTCCAACTGCCTGCGTTGGTGGTATAGTGGTGAGCATAGCTGCCTTCCAAGCAGTTGACCCGGGTTCGATTCCCGGCCAACGCAAATCCTTTTGCCCCTGGCCAACTCCTCCTTTAACTCGTGGCTGGAGCAAAACTTTTTTATGGGTCTTTGGGCAGCAATAAAGGGCTAGGTCTCCCCGTCGGGGAATCGAACCCCGGTCTTCCGCGTGACAGGCGGAGATACTGTCCACTATACTAACGAGGAGTTGCAGAGACAGGTAGTCGCCCACCATCAGCCCGACTGCAGCTCGCTGCAAACAGCCTTCCCATTTCCAGGAACGGCCTCATGCGTCATTTTAGGTCATCGCTTCACAGAAGCCAGTGAAGCCAAACAAATCATCTAATACCATTTAAATATGAAGTGCTTAATTTAAATATGAACACACAATGTGTTGCAAGCATTCTTGTTGACCGCACAATTAGTGTGTGAGCATTCTTGCTGACCGCACATCTAGTCTATCTCCAACTGCCTGCGTTGGTGGTATAGTGGTGAGCATAGCTGCCTTCCAAGCAGTTGACCCGGGTTCGATTCCCGGCCAACGCAAATCCTTTTGCCCCTGGCCAACTCCTCCTTTAACTCGTGGCTGGAGCAAAACTTTTTTATGGGTCTTTGGGCAGCAATAAAGGGCTAGGTCTCCCCGTCGGGGAATCGAACCCCGGTCTTCCGCGTGACAGGCGGAGATACTGTCCACTATACTAACGAGGAGTTGCAGAGACAGGTAGTCGCCCACCATCAGCCCGACTGCAGCTCGCTGCAAACAGCCTTCCCATTTCCAGGAACGGCCTCATGCGTCATTTTAGGTCATCGCTTCACAGAAGCCAGTGAAGCCAAACAAATCATCTAATACCATTTAAATATGAAGTGCTTAATTTAAATATGAACACACAATTTGTTGCAAGCATTCTTGTTGACCGCACAATTAGTGTGTGAGCATTCTTGCTGACCGCACATCTAGTCTATCTCCAACTGCCTGCGTTGGTGGTATAGTGGTGAGCATAGCTGCCTTCCAAGCAGTTGACCCGGGTTCGATTCCCGGCCAACGCAAATCCTTTTGCCCCTGGCCAACTCCTCCTTTAACTCGTGGCTGGAGCAAAACTTTTTTATGGGTCTTTGGGCAGCAATAAAGGGCTAGGTCTCCCCGTCGGGGAATCGAACCCCGGTCTTCCGCGTGACAGGCGGAGATACTGTCCACTATACTAACGAGGAGTTGCAGAGACAGGTAGTCGCCCACCATCAGCCCGACTGCAGCTCGCTGCAAACAGCCTTCCCATTTCCAGGAACGGCCTCATGCGTCATTTTAGGTCATCGCTTCACAGAAGCCAGTGAAGCCAAACAAATCATCTAATACCATTTAAATATGAAGTGTTTAATTTAAATATGAAGAAATTAGAGCTTGCTTTTTTAATAAAGAGCCTGGTAGGTCAGGTCAAAAAGCTCATGCGTTTTTTTTTTCACTGGCGTGCCCAAACAAAGAGAGTTTTGGATCCACTGCCGGACCCAAACAAAGAGAGTTTTTGATCCACTGCACCTACCAGCTGCTAATGTGTTGCGAGCATTCTTGCTGACCGCACAAACTGGCATCCAGTCTGTCTCCAACCGCCTGCGTTGGTGGTATAGTGGTGAGCATAGCTGCCTTCCAAGCAGTTGACCCGGGTTCGATTCCCGGCCAACGCAAATCCTTTTGCCCCTGGCTAACTCCTCCTTTAACTCGTGGCTGGAGCAAAACTTTTTTATGGGTCTTTGGGCAGCAATAAAGGGCTAGGTCTCCCCGTCGGGGAATCGAACCCCGGTCTTCCGCGTGACAGGCGGAGATACTGTCCACTATACTAACGAGGAGTTGCAGAGACAGGTAGTCGCCCACCATCAGCCCGACTGCAGCTCGCTGCAAACAGCCTTCCCATTTCCAGGAACGGCCTCATGCGTCATTTTAGGTCATCGCTTCACAGAAGCCAGTGAAGCCAAACAAATCATCTAATACCATTTAAATATGAAGTGCTTAATTTAAATATGAACACACAATTGTTGCAAGCATTCTTGTTGACCGCACAATTAGTGTGTGAGCATTCTTGCTGACCGCACATCTAGTCTATCTCCAACTGCCTGCGTTGGTGGTATAGTGGTGAGCATAGCTGCCTTCCAAGCAGTTGACCCGGGTTCGATTCCCGGCCAACGCAAATCCTTTTGCCCCTGGCCAACTCCTCCTTTAACTCGTGGCTGGAGCAAAACTTTTTTATGGGTCTTTGGGCAGCAATAAAGGGCTAGGTCTCCCCGTCGGGGAATCGAACCCCGGTCTTCCGCGTGACAGGCGGAGATACTGTCCACTATACTAACGAGGAGTTGCAGAGACAGGTAGTCGCCCACCATCAGCCCGACTGCAGCTCGCTGCAAACAGCCTTCCCATTTCCAGGAACGGCCTCATGCGTCATTTTAGGTCATCGCTTCACAGAAGCCAGTGAAGCCAAACAAATCATCTAATACCATTTAAATATGAAGTGCTTAATTTAAATATGAACACACAATTTGTTGCAAGCATTCTTGTTGACCGCACAATTAGTGTGTGAGCATTCTTGCTGACCGCACATCTAGTCTATCTCCAACTGCCTGCGTTGGTGGTATAGTGGTGAGCATAGCTGCCTTCCAAGCAGTTGACCCGGGTTCGATTCCCGGCCAACGCAAATCCTTTTGCCCCTGGCCAACTCCTCCTTTAACTCGTGGCTGGAGCAAAACTTTTTTATGGGTCTTTGGGCAGCAATAAAGGGCTAGGTCTCCCCGTCGGGGAATCGAACCCCGGTCTTCCGCGTGACAGGCGGAGATACTGTCCACTATACTAACGAGGAGTTGCAGAGACAGGTAGTCGCCCACCATCAGCCCGACTGCAGCTCGCTGCAAACAGCCTTCCCATTTCCAGGAACGGCCTCATGCGTCATTTTAGGTCATCGCTTCACAGAAGCCAGTGAAGCCAAACAAATCATCTAATACCATTTAAATATGAAGTGTTTAATTTAAATATGAAGAAATTAGAGCTTGCTTTTTTATAAAGAGCCTGGTAGGTCAGGTCAAAAAGCTCATGCGTTTTTTTTTTTCACTGGCGTGCCCAAACAAAGAGAGTTTTGGATCCACTGCCGGACCCAAACAAAGAGAGTTTTTGATCCACTGCACCTACCAGCTGCTAATGTGTTGCGAGCATTCTTGCTGACCGCACAAACTGGCATCCAGTCTGTCTCCAACCGCCTGCGTTGGTGGTATAGTGGTGAGCATAGCTGCCTTCCAAGCAGTTGACCCGGGTTCGATTCCCGGCCAACGCAAATCCTTTTGCCCCTGGCCAACTCCTCCTTTAACTCGTGGCTGGAGCAAAACTTTTTTATGGGTCTTTGGGCAGCAATAAAGGGCTAGGTCTCCCCGTCGGGGAATCGAACCCCGGTCTTCCGCGTGACAGGCGGAGATACTGTCCACTATACTAACGAGGAGTTGCAGAGACAGGTAGTCGCCCACCATCAGCCCGACTGCAGCTCGCTGCAAACAGCCTTCCCATTTCCAGGAACGGCCTCATGCGTCATTTTAGGTCATCGCTTCACAGAAGCCAGTGAAGCCAAACAAATCATCTAATACCATTTAAATATGAAGTGCTTAATTTAAATATGAACACACAATTTGTTGCAAGCATTCTTGTTGACCGCACAATTAGTGTGTGAGCATTCTTGCTGACCGCACATCTAGTCTATCTCCAACTGCCTGCGTTGGTGGTATAGTGGTGAGCATAGCTGCCTTCCAAGCAGTTGACCCGGGTTCGATTCCCGGCCAACGCAAATCCTTTTGCCCCTGGCCAACTCCTCCTTTAACTCGTGGCTGGAGCAAAACTTTTTTATGGGTCTTTGGGCAGCAATAAAGGGCTAGGTCTCCCCGTCGGGGAATCGAACCCCGGTCTTCCGCGTGACAGGCGGAGATACTGTCCACTATACTAACGAGGAGTTGCAGAGACAGGTAGTCGCCCACCATCAGCCCGACTGCAGCTCGCTGCAAACAGCCTTCCCATTTCCAGGAACGGCCTCATGCGTCATTTTAGGTCATCGCTTCACAGAAGCCAGTGAAGCCAAACAAATCATCTAATACCATTTAAATATGAAGTGTTTAATTTAAATATGAAGAAATTAGAGCTTGCTTTTTTAATAAAGAGCCTGGTAGGTCAGGTCAAAAAGCTCATGCGTTTTTTTTTTCACTGGCGTGCCCAAACAAAGAGAGTTTTGGATCCACTGCCGGACCCAAACAAAGAGAGTTTTTGATCCACTGCACCTACCAGCTGCTAATGTGTTGCGAGCATTCTTGCTGACCGCACAAACTGGCATCCAGTCTGTCTCCAACCGCCTGCGTTGGTGGTATAGTGGTGAGCATAGCTGCCTTCCAAGCAGTTGACCCGGGTTCGATTCCCGGCCAACGCAAATCCTTTTGCCCCTGGCCAACTCCTCCTTTAACTCGTGGCTGGAGCAAAACTTTTTTATGGGTCTTTGGGCAGCAATAAAGGGCTAGGTCTCCCCGTCGGGGAATCGAACCCCGGTCTTCCGCGTGACAGGCGGAGATACTGTCCACTATACTAACGAGGAGTTGCAGAGACAGGTAGTCGCCCACCATCAGCCCGACTGCAGCTCGCTGCAAACAGCCTTCCCATTTCCAGGAACGGCCTCATGCGTCATTTTAGGTCATCGCTTCACAGAAGCCAGTGAAGCCAAACAAATCATCTAATACCATTTAAATATGAAGTGCTTAATAAAATATGAACACACAATTTGTTGCAAGCATTCTTGTTGACCGCACAATTAGTGTGTGAGCATTCTTGCTGACCGCACATCTAGTCTATCTCCAACTGCCTGCGTTGGTGGTATAGTGGTGAGCATAGCTGCCTTCCAAGCAGTTGACCCGGGTTCGATTCCCGGCCAACGCAAATCCTTTTGCCCCTGGCCAACTCCTCCTTTAACTCGTGGCTGGAGCAAAACTTTTTTATGGGTCTTGGGCAGCAATAAAGGGCTAGGTCTCCCCGTCGGGGAATCGAACCCCGGTCTTCCGCGTGACAGGCGGAGATACTGTCCACTATACTAACGAGGAGTTGCAGAGACAGGTAGTCGCCCACCATCAGCCCGACTGCAGCTCGCTGCAAACAGCCTTCCCATTTCCAGGAACGGCCTCATGCGTCATTTTAGGTCATCGCTTCACAGAAGCCAGTGAAGCCAAACAAATCATCTAATACCATTTAAATATGAAGTGCTTAAGCCGAAAATGGTTAAGCTTAACTTCCTTAACTTTTCCCATTCATTCTCTATGGTAGTGCTTAACACTACGGATGCAATCTACTTTTGGCCACACGTAGACTTCCCGGCGCTGTTTCGCTTTTCCGTGGCGGGGAATTTAAAAAGCGAAGCGTCATCTGTCTACCCGTTTTATTACCGGAGAGAGATATTTGTTTACCGACTTGTCAGCAAACTTGTTTCGTTTTGTTAGTGTCTAAACTACCTGCAGACAGACTTTAACTCAGGTGAGTGCATATACTTTATTATTCAAATATTTTATCATTTAAATTGCATGTATATTGTCATGTAATCGTATTGTTATCGTGTTGAATGGATTGTGACGATAAGAAACAGCTATTTTATAAGAGTATCTTTGTTTGTAAAGGTGAATGTTTCATCATAATCTCTAACTATGTTTAATATATAAGTTAACATTGCAGAAAGATGTAATGTGCAGTAGTATGGAGGACCAAACCTGCAGTTAAAAATTAATGAATGAATAAATAAATAAATGAATGAATGAATAAATAAATAAATAAATAAAATTAAATGTGATAATAGGAAAATACATAAAGGAATAAACGACTTGATAAAATAATTATGATAAGATTTTAATCAAATATATTTTTGTATAATTTCCCCCAAATATATCATTTTTTGCTTTTATATTTTAATGTATTTGTATTCGTTTTAATTGTATTTATTTATTATTTTATTTCTTTGTTCAGTTTATTCTTATATTTATTTATGCATTCATTTAATTATATATTTATTTTATATAATATATACTGTATATTTATATATTATTAATATATTATATTAATATATATATTTATTTATTCCAATTTGTTTTTATTTCCAGATATATTTGTTTTAACCTTTATTTATTTAAATTTTCTTTCTTTAGTTTTATATCTATTTTTACAGTATTTCATTTATTGATGTGCATGATAATTAGGTTGGTTGGTCTTGCTTACCAAATATAAATATTAATTAACACATAAATAAAAGCAGAAAGGGAAGGGAAAAAAATACAAAAATGATTTTAAATAAGAATAAATCATATTTATTTTATCAAGTCATTTATTCCTTAATTTATTTTCCTATTATCAAATGTATCTTTTTTTTTTACTTATTAATGTTTAATTTCTGCAGGTTTGGTCCTCCTATATTGTAATTAATATCACACACACATATTACATTTAAATTATGAACAAATAGATATATGTGTGCAATTTAATAGTACAATTTAACATTTTTAATTAGTTAAACTTGTTAACTTTTTATATATACATGCATACATTTCTGCATATATATTTTTATATATTATTTTATTTATTTATTTTATAGTAATGGAGGAGGAAGAAGAACTGGAAAGTTTTTCTCCAACAAAATATCTCACACAGCTGAGTAAGTAAATCAAGTATCTTGTCATGTGTGTTATATATACCCATGTCAAATTCTTATAAAATTGGAATAAAAATTGAACATACTGGAGAGAAACCATTCAAATTATAATGCGTAATTTTTAGGCTCATCTGCAGCCACAGGATCCACAGTCTTATTTACAACAGGTTACTTTACACATCCATTTTGGAGGCTTATTCAATTACATACTTATCCTCCATGTTCTTTTGTTCTAACTACTGTTAAGGTTTGAATATACCAGTGGTGAAGGTGGGTGCACTTCATGAATTGTATGCATGCTAAACTGTTATTTGTTGTGGAAAAAATTGACTATTTACTTACAAGCATTTGAACATTATCAGAATGTGCATTACTAGAACAAATAACAGAATAAATAGAATAAAAGAATAAATAATGATTAGTCATTTAATGTAGTCAAGACAATCAAATACATATGTACATTCAGTTTTTAATTTCCTCCCTGTGCTTTTCCTTGCAGCTCCTCCAACAACATCGGCTCCTGTGTGTAGGCCTTCATCACAGGGTGAAGGCTTTGCACCATCTCACGCAGCACAATCAGCCTCTACACCTGCACCAATGCTGTCTGCACTCACTGAAACCCCTGTTCCCAGCTACTTAAACACAAAAGTAAAGACGTGCATTACACACGTGTATTAAATGTGTTATTCACGCATATACAATATTATACATATTAATGCACTTTTAATATATATATACAGTGATGTGAATAAGTGTTTGCCCCCATGCTAAAGTTGCCTAAAAAGAGGAATAAAAATAATCTTTTGGATATTGATCTTAATGCCTTAATTAGAAAAATGTGGAAAACTCCAACCTTTAAGGACACAAATTTTCTTTGTGAATGAATAATGTATCATAAATAAATAAATGTTTTTCCTTAAAATACAGGGTGCATAAGTCAGGGCACCCCTTTGTTAAATTCCCATAGAGTCAGGCAGATTTTTATTTTTAAAAGCCAGTTATTTCATGGATCCAGGATAATATGCATCCTGATAAAGTTCCCTTGGCCTTTGGAATTAAAATATCCCCACATCATCACACACCTTCCACCACACCTAGAGATTGGCATGGGGTAGTACTTTCCATAAGATCATCTTTCAATGCAAATCAAACCAGCTATTAGGCTAACTGAAGTAAAACCATGCAAACACTTATTCACACCACTGTATATATATATATATATATATATATATGGATGTTCATTAAAATTACAAAAGTATTGTATTTTATTGCATTGCATTGTAAGTTCATTTATTGACTAGCATTATTTTATCTTGCTCAGATTTGAAAAAACACTAAATATTAAGTATTGTTACTATTAAACACTGTACATAATTATTTACTTTTAAAAATGTTCTTGTTTTTTTTTTTTCATTTTCTCCACAACCATATTATTATTGCTGTTATTTAATCTATAATTTTAAATTGTTAAATTTCTTTCCATTGTCCATTAAAATCAAACAGTTTAGTCCTTGTTTGCATTGCAATTTGGTGTGTTTTTAAAGTTAATTTTATTGACTTGCATTATTTTATCTTGGTCAGATGTGTAAACACTATTAATAACTGTTAATTAAACATTGTACATAATTATTTGTTATTTTTTTAAATCTTGTTTTTTCCCCAGCTTTATGTTGTTATTATTATTGTTATTATTCATGTTATTGTTTTTTAATCTATAAGTATTTAATACAGTACCTTTTTCAGTTTTACATAATAATATGTATATTATTGTATTATAAATAAAATGATAAATTTACTATTTGGTGTTTACTGGTTGTTTTTCATATATATATATTGGATTTTTGTGCATAGTTAAAGAAATATAATGTGAAAATCTCTAAAAAAATAAAATAAAGGTATATAAAACATTATCAAAATGTTCTTTACAATTATTCACATTCAAATATTTTCTATATTAAAAGAGAACTATACCCTATTATAATTTAAATGTTTATTGAGATAATTGGACATTTCGTACATCCTACACAAAAACAAATCTTAAAAGTTTTATTCTATTTTCAGCAAAAATTTAGTTTATTATATGTAAATCGTACTTGACATGAATTTGTAATCATTTTTTAATCTAGATACAATATATGATATTTGTGGTCGAGACGGGACTCGAACCTATGATTTTGTGTATTTTTTCTGGCCCGCCTCCCTGAAATTTCCTGCGTTCCTATTGGCTGGCAGCGCTCTACACCTACGCGCGACTGGCCTCCGCGTGTGAGGCGAACGTGATAACCACTACACTACGGAAACAAGCCCTTTATGTGCAGACAGAAATCTTCTGGTGCAGGCTTGTTAAAAAGTGTACAAAGGAAAAGTGAGCTGAGCCCTCCTGTTGTGGCAAACAGTTTAAATTTTCTGCCAAAAGCCAATTGCTGTTTCTGATCGGTTTCGAACCGAGGCCCTTTCGCGTGTTAGGCGAACGTGATCACCACTACACTACAGAAACCTCCTTATGTAAGACATGTGCTTTTTCGAAAATGGCTCCATCCCATAATCTTTCCTGCAAGCATTGTGACAAGCTGTTTAAATTCCACAAACAACAGATAAGAGCTCATTCGGAATGGCAGTCTGCCTACAGCTCTTTGGTACAATTGCCCTCACCTAATTTCAATAGTCCAAAAAAATTGTTGCGAATTTCAGCACGTATATTAAAAACCCCTTTACTTGTTTCCGCCCAGTTTCGAACTGAGGACCTTTCGCATGTAAAGCGAACGGGATAACCACTACACTACGGAAACTTAACTTGAAAGACAGTCCGACCTCTTTTAGCGTACGCTTGTTCAAAAGCGACTGAAACGATAGACTGCCCACTGTCCTTAAAATGGCAAAAAGCTGCTATTTTTGTTGGCAGACTAAACATTTTTTATTACTCTACAGGAAACTTCAATGGTCATTTGTTTTGTTTTAGTCCTTTTCTAAAGAATTTACACCACAAATCGCCCTGTAAGTGTTCTGACCCGCTCAACAGAAAACCACTGAAAAAATGGTAGCAAAGACCATCCACAGTTTCCGCCCAGTTTCGAACTGGGGACCTTTCGCGTGTGAGGCGAACGTGATAACCACTACACTACGGAAACAAGCCCTTCAGGTGCAGACAGAAATCTTCTGGTGCAGGCTTGTTAAAAAGTGTACCAAGGAAAAGTGAGCTGAGCCCTCCTGTTGTGGCAAACAGTTTAAAATTTTCTGCAAAAGCCAATTGCTGTTTCAGCTCGGTTTCGAACGGGGACCTTTCGCGTGTTAGGCGAACGTGATAACCACTACACTACGGAAACAAGCCCTTTAGGTGCAGACAGAAATCTTCTGGTGCAGGCTTGTTAAAAAGTGTACAAAGGAAAAGTGAGCTGAGCCCTCCTGTTGTGGCAAACAGTTTAAATTTTCTGCCAAAAGCCAATTGCTGTTTCTGCTCGGTTTCGAACCGAGGCCCTTTCGCGTGTTAGGCGAACGTGATCACCACTACACTACAGAAACCTCCTTATGTAAGATATGTGCTTTTTCGAAAATGGCTCCATCCCATAATCTTTCCTGCAAGCATTGTGACAAGCTGTTTAAATTCCACAAACAACAGATAAGAGCTCATTCGGAATGGCAGTCTGCCTACAGCTCTTTGGTACAATTGCCCTCACCTAATTTCAATAGTCCAAAAAAATTGTTGCGAATTTCAGCACGTATATTAAAAACCCCTTTACTTGTTTCCGCCCAGTTTCGAACTGAGGACCTTTCGCGTGTAAAGCGAACGTGATAACCACTACACTACGGAAACTTATCTTGGAAGACAGTCCGACCTCTTTTAGCGTACGCTTGTTCAAAAGCGACTGAAACGATAGACTGCCCACTGTCCTTAAAATGGCAAAAAGCTGCTATTTTTGTTGGCAGACTAAACATTTTTTATTACTCTACAGGAAACTTCAATGGTCATTTGTTTTGTTTTAGTCCTTTTCTAAAGAATTTACACCGCAAATCGCCCTGCAAGTGTTCTGACCTGCTCAACAGAAAACCACTGAAAAAATGTTAGCAAAGACCATCCACAGTTTCCGCCCAGTTTCGAACTGGGGACCTTTCGCGTGTGAGGCGAACGTGATAACCACTACACTACGGAAACAAGCCCTTTAGGTGCAGACAGAAATCTTCTGGTGCAGGCTTGTTAAAAAGTGTACCAAGGAAAAGTGAGCTGAGCCCTCCTGTTGTGGCAAACAGTTTAAATTTTCTGCCAAAAGCCAATTGCTGTTTCTGCTCGGTTTCGAACCGAGGCCTTTCGCGTGTTAGGCGAACGTGATCACCACTACACTACAGAAACCTCCTTATGTAAGACATGTGCTTTTTCGAAAATGGCTCCATCCCATAATCTTTCCTGCAAGCATTGTGACAAGCTGTTTAAATTCCACAAACAACAGATAAGAGCTCATTCGGAATGGCAGTCTGCCTACAGCTCTTTGGTACAATTGCCCTCACCTAATTTCAATAGTCCAAAAACTTTGTTGCGAATTTCAGCACGTATATTAAAAACCCCTTTACTTGTTTCCGCCCAGTTTCGAACTGAGGACCTTTCGCGTGTAAAGCGAACGTGATAACCACTACACTACGGAAACTTAACTTGGAAGACAGTCCGACCTCTTTTAGCGTACGCTTGTTCAAAAGCGACTGAAACGATAGACTGCCCACTGTCCTTAAAATGGCAAAAAGCTGCTATTTTTGTTGGCAGACTAAACATTTTTTATTACTCTACAGGAAACTTCAATGGTCATTTGTTTTGTTTTAGTCCTTTTCTAAAGAATTTACACCGCAAATCGCCCTGCAAGTGTTCTGACCTGCTCAACAGAAAACCACTGAAAAATGTTAGCAAAGACCATCCACAGTTTCCGCCCAGTTTCGAACTGGGGACCTTTCGCGTGTGAGGCGAACGTGATAACCACTACACTACGGAAACAAGCCCTTTATGTGCAGACAGAAATCTTCTGGTGCAGGCTTGTTAAAAAGTGTACAAAGGAAAAGTGAGCTGAGCCCTCCTGTTGTGGCAAACAGTTTAAATTTTCTGCCAAAAGCCAATTGCTGTTTCTGCTCGGTTTCGAACCGAGGCCCTTTCGCGTGTTAGGCGAACGTGATCACCACTACACTACAGAAACCTCCTTATGTAAGACATGTGCTTTTTCGAAAATGGCTCCATCCCATAATCTTTCCTGCAAGCATTGTGACAAGCTGTTTAAATTCCACAAACAACAGATAAGAGCTCATTCGGAATGGCAGTCTGCCTACAGCTCTTTGGTACAATTGCCCTCACCTAATTTCAATAGTCCAAAAACTTTGTTGCGAATTTCAGCACGTATATTAAAAACCCCTTTACTTGTTTCCGCCCAGTTTCGAACTGAGGACCTTTCGCGTGTAAAGCGAACGTGATAACCACTACACTACGGAAACTTAACTTGGAAGACAGTCCGACCTCTTTTAGCGTACGCTTGTTCAAAAGCGACTGAAACGATAGACTGCCCACTGTCCTTAAAATGGCAAAAAGCTGCTATTTTTGTTGGCAGACTAAACATTTTTTATTACTCTACAGGAAACTTCAATGGTCATTTGTTTTGTTTTAGTCCTTTTCTAAAGAATTTACACCGCAAATCGCCCTGCAAGTGTTCTGACCTGCTCAACAGAAAACCACTGAAAAAATGTTAGCAAAGACCATCCACAGTTTCCGCCCAGTTTCGAACTGGGGACCTTTCGCGTGTGAGGCGAACGTGATAACCACTACACTACGGAAACAAGCCCTTTATGTGCAGACAGAAATCTTCTGGTGCAGGCTTGTTAAAAAGTGTACAAAGGAAAAGTGAGCTGAGCCCTCCTGTTGTGGCAAACAGTTTAAATTTTCTGCCAAAAGCCAATTGCTGTTTCTGCTCGGTTTCGAACCGAGGCCCTTTCGCGTGTTAGGCGAACGTGATCACCACTACACTACAGAAACCTCCTTATGTAAGACATGTGCTTTTTCGAAAATGGCTCCATCCCATAATCTTTCCTGCAAGCATTGTGACAAGCTGTTTAAATTCCACAAACAACAGATAAGAGCTCATTCGGAATGGCAGTCTGCCTACAGCTCTTTGGTACAATTGCCCTCACCTAATTTCAATAGTCCAAAAACTTTGTTGCGAATTTCAGCACGTATATTAAAAACCCCTTTACTTGTTTCCGCCCAGTTTCGAACTGAGGACCTTTCGCGTGTAAAGCGAACGTGATAACCACTACACTACGGAAACTTAACTTGGAAGACAGTCCGACCTCTTTTAGCGTACGCTTGTTCAAAAGCGACTGAAACGATAGACTGCCCACTGTCCTTAAAATGGCAAAAAGCTGCTATTTTTGTTGGCAGACTAAACATTTTTTATTACTCTACAGGAAACTTCAATGGTCATTTGTTTTGTTTTAGTCCTTTTCTAAAGAATTTACACCACAAATCGCCCTGCAAGTGTTCTGACCCGCTCAACAGAAAACCACTGAAAAAATGTTAGCAAAGACCATCCACAGTTTCCGCCCAGTTTCGAACTGGGGACCTTTCGCGTGTGAGGCGAACGTGATAACCACTACACTACGGAAACAAGCCCTTCAGGTGCAGACAGAAATCTTCTGGTGCAGGCTTGTTAAAAAGTGTACCAAGGAAAAGTGAGCTGAGCCCTCCTGTTGTGGCAAACAGTTTAAATTTTCTGCCAAAAGCCAATTGCTGTTTCAGCTCGGTTTCGAACCGAGGACCTTTCGTGTGTTAGGCGAACGTGATCACCACTACACTACGGAAACAAGCCCTTTAGGTGCAGACAGAAATCTTCTGGTGCAGGCTTGTTAAAAAGTGTACAAAGGAAAAGTGAGCTGAGCCCTCCTGTTGTGGCAAACAGTTTAAATTTTCTGCCAAAAGCCAATTGCTGTTTCTGCTCGGTTTCGAACCGAGGCCCTTTCGCGTGTTAGGCGAACGTGATCACCACTACACTACAGAAACCTCCTTATGTAAGATATGTGCTTTTTCGAAAATGGCTCCATCCCATAATCTTTCCTGCAAGCATTGTGACAAGCTGTTTAAATTCCACAAACAACAGATAAGAGCTCATTCGGAATGGCAGTCTGCCTACAGCTCTTTGGTACAATTGCCCTCACCTAATTTCAATAGTCCAAAAAAATTGTTGCGAATTTCAGCACGTATATTAAAAACCCCTTTACTTGTTTCCGCCCAGTTTCGAACTGAGGACCTTTCGCGTGTAAAGCGAACGTGATAACCACTACACTACGGAAACTTATCTTGGAAGACAGTCCGACCTCTTTTAGCGTACGCTTGTTCAAAAGCGACTGAAACGATAGACTGCCCACTGTCCTTAAAATGGCAAAAAGCTGCTATTTTTGTTGGCAGACTAAACATTTTTTATTACTCTACAGGAAACTTCAATGGTCATTTGTTTTGTTTTAGTCCTTTTCTAAAGAATTTACACCGCAAATCGCCCTGCAAGTGTTCTGACCCGCTCAACAGAAAACCACTGAAAAAATGTTAGCAAAGACCATCCACAGTTTCCGCCCAGTTTCGAACTGGGGACCTTTCGCGTGTGAGGCGAACGTGATAACCACTACACTACGGAAACAAGCCCTTTAGGTGCAGACAGAAATCTTCTGGTGCAGGCTTGTTAAAAAGTGTACCAAGGAAAAGTGAGCTGAGCCCTCCTGTTGTGGCAAACAGTTTAAATTTTCTGCCAAAAGCCAATTGCTGTTTCTGCTCGGTTTCGAACCGAGGCCCTTTCGCGTGTTAGGCGAACGTGATCACCACTACACTACAGAAACCTCCTTATGTAAGACATGTGCTTTTTCGAAAATGGCTCCATCCCATAATCTTTCCTGCAAGCATTGTGACAAGCTGTTTAAATTCCACAAACAACAGATAAGAGCTCATTCGGAATGGCAGTCTGCCTACAGCTCTTTGGTACAATTGCCCTCACCTAATTTCAATAGTCCAAAAACTTTGTTGCGAATTTCAGCACGTATATTAAAAACCCCTTTACTTGTTTCCGCCCAGTTTCGAACTGAGGACCTTTCGCGTGTAAAGCGAACGTGATAACCACTACACTACGGAAACTTAACTTGGAAGACAGTCCGACCTCTTTTAGCGTACGCTTGTTCAAAAGCGACTGAAACGATAGACTGCCCACTGTCCTTAAAATGGCAAAAAGCTGCTATTTTTGTTGGCAGACTAAACATTTTTTATTACTCTACAGGAAACTTCAATGGTCATTTGTTTTGTTTTAGTCCTTTTCTAAAGAATTTACACCGCAAATCGCCCTGCAAGTGTTCTGACCTGCTCAACAGAAAACCACTGAAAAATGTTAGCAAAGACCATCCACAGTTTCCGCCCAGTTTCGAACTGGGGACCTTTCGCGTGTGAGGCGAACGTGATAACCACTACACTACGGAAACAAGCCCTTTAGGTGCAGACAGAAATCTTCTGGTGCAGGCTTGTTAAAAAGTGTACCAAGGAAAAGTGAGCTGAGCCCTCCTGTTGTGGCAAACAGTTTAAATTTTCTGCCAAAAGCCAATTGCTGTTTCTGCTCGGTTTCGAACCGAGGCCCTTTCGCGTGTTAGGCGAACGTGATCACCACTACACTACAGAAACCTCCTTATGTAAGACATGTGCTTTTTCGAAAATGGCTCCATCCCATAATCTTTCCTGCAAGCATTGTGACAAGCTGTTTAAATTCCACAAACAACAGATAAGAGCTCATTCGGAATGGCAGTCTGCCTACAGCTCTTTGGTACAATTGCCCTCACCTAATTTCAATAGTCCAAAAACTTTGTTGCGAATTTCAGCACGTATATTAAAAACCCCTTTACTTGTTTCCGCCCAGTTTCGAACTGAGGACCTTTCGCGTGTAAAGCGAACGTGATAACCACTACACTACGGAAACTTAACTTGGAAGACAGTCCGACCTCTTTTAGCGTACGCTTGTTCAAAAGCGACTGAAACGATAGACTGCCCACTGTCCTTAAAATGGCAAAAAGCTGCTATTTTTGTTGGCAGACTAAACATTTTTTATTACTCTACAGGAAACTTCAATGGTCATTTGTTTTGTTTTAGTCCTTTTCTAAAGAATTTACACCGCAAATCGCCCTGCAAGTGTTCTGACCTGCTCAACAGAAAACCACTGAAAAAATGTTAGCAAAGACCATCCACAGTTTCCGCCCAGTTTCGAACTGGGGACCTTTCGCGTGTGAGGCGAACGTGATAACCACTACACTACGGAAACAAGCCCTTTAGGTGCAGACAGAAATCTTCTGGTGCAGGCTTGTTAAAAAGTGTACAAAGGAAAAGTGAGCTGAGCCCTCCTGTTGTGGCAAACAGTTTAAATTTTCTGCCAAAAGCCAATTGCTGTTTCTGCTCGGTTTCGAACCGAGGCCCTTTCGCGTGTTAGGCGAACGTGATCACCACTACACTACAGAAACCTCCTTATGTAAGACATGTGCTTTTTCGAAAATGGCTCCATCCCATAATCTTTCCTGCAAGCATTGTGACAAGCTGTTTAAATTCCACAAACAACAGATAAGAGCTCATTCGGAATGGCAGTCTGCCTACAGCTCTTTGGTACAATTGCCCTCACCTAATTTCAATAGTCCAAAAACTTTGTTGCGAATTTCAGCACGTATATTAAAAACCCCTTTACTTGTTTCCGCCCAGTTTCGAACTGAGGACCTTTCGCGTGTAAAGCGAACGTGATAACCACTACACTACGGAAACTTAACTTGGAAGACAGTCCGACCTCTTTTAGCGTACGCTTGTTCAAAAGCGACTGAAACGATAGACTGCCCACTGTCCTTAAAATGGCAAAAAGCTGCTATTTTTGTTGGCAGACTAAACATTTTTTATTACTCTACAGGAAACTTCAATGGTCATTTGTTTTGTTTTAGTCCTTTTCTAAAGAATTTACACCGCAAATCGCCCTGCAAGTGTTCTGACCTGCTCAACAGAAAACCACTGAAAAATGTTAGCAAAGACCATCCACAGTTTCCGCCCAGTTTCGAACTGGGGACCTTTCGCGTGTGAGGCGAACGTGATAACCACTACACTACGGAAACAAGCCCTTTAGGTGCAGACAGAAATCTTCTGGTGCAGGCTTGTTAAAAAGTGTACAAAGGAAAAGTGAGCTGAGCCCTCCTGTTGTGGCAAACAGTTTAAATTTTCTGCCAAAAGCCAATTGCTGTTTCTGCTCGGTTTCGAACCGAGGCCCTTTCGCGTGTTAGGCGAACGTGATCACCACTACACTACAGAAACCTCCTTATGTAAGACATGTGCTTTTTCGAAAATGGCTCCATCCCATAATCTTTCCTGCAAGCATTGTGACAAGCTGTTTAAATTCCACAAACAACAGATAAGAGCTCATTCGGAATGGCAGTCTGCCTACAGCTCTTTGGTACAATTGCCCTCACCTAATTTCAATAGTCCAAAAACTTTGTTGCGAATTTCAGCACGTATATTAAAAACCCCTTTACTTGTTTCCGCCCAGTTTCGAACTGAGGACCTTTCGCGTGTAAAGCGAACGTGATAACCACTACACTACGGAAACTTAACTTGGAAGACAGTCCGACCTCTTTTAGCGTACGCTTGTTCAAAAGCGACTGAAACGATAGACTGCCCACTGTCCTTAAAATGGCAAAAAGCTGCTATTTTTGTTGGCAGACTAAACATTTTTTATTACTCTACAGGAAACTTCAATGGTCATTTGTTTTGTTTTAGTCCTTTTCTAAAGAATTTACACCACAAATCGCCCTGCAAGTGTTCTGACCTGCTCAACAGAAAACCACTGAAAAATGTTAGCAAAGACCATCCACAGTTTCCGCCCAGTTTCGAACTGGGGACCTTTCGCGTGTGAGGCGAACGTGATAACCACTACACTACGGAAACAAGCCCTTTAGGTGCAGACAGAAATCTTCTGGTGCAGGCTTGTTAAAAAGTGTACAAGGAAAAGTGAGCTGAGCCCTCCTGTTGTGGCAAACAGTTTAAATTTTCTGCCAAAAGCCAATTGCTGTTTCTGCTCGGTTTCGAACCGAGGCCCTTTCGCGTGTTAGGCGAACGTGATCACCACTACACTACGGAAACTTTAGGTGCAGACAATCTTCTGCAGGCTTGTTATGTACAGAAAAGTGAGCTGAGCCTCCTGTGTTTTTTTCTGCCAAAAGCCAATTGCTGTTTCTGCTCGGTTTCGAACCGAGGCCCTTTCGCGTGTTAGGCGAACGTGCACCACTACACTACAGAAACCTCCTTATGTAAGACATGTGCTTTTGAAAATGGCTATCCCATAATTTTCCTGCAAGCACAAGCTGTTTAAATTACAGATAAGAGCTCATTCGGAATGGCAGTCTGCCTACAGCTCTTTGGTACAATTGCCCTCACCTAATTTCAATAGTCCAAAAAAATTGTTGCGAATTTCAGCACGTATATTAAAAACCCCTTTACTTGTTTCCGCCCAGTTTCGAACTGAGGACCTTTCGCGTGTAAAGCGAACGTGATAACCACTACACTACGGAAACTTATCTTGGAAGACAGTCCGACCTCTTTTAGCGTACGCTTGTTCAAAAGCGACTGAAACGATAGACTGCCCACTGTCCTTAAAATGGCAAAAAGCTGCTATTTTTGTTGGCAGACTAAACATTTTTTATTACTCTACAGGAAACTTCAATGGTCATTTGTTTTGTTTTAGTCCTTTTCTAAAGAATTTACACCGCAAATCGCCCTGCAAGTGTTCTGACCTGCTCAACAGAAAACCACTGAAAAAATGTTAGCAAAGACCATCCACAGTTTCCGCCCAGTTTCGAACTGGGGACCTTTCGCGTGTGAGGCGAACGTGATAACCACTACACTACGGAAACAAGCCCTTTAGGTGCAGACAGAAATCTTCTGGTGCAGGCTTGTTAAAAAGTGTACAAAGGAAAAGTGAGCTGAGCCCTCCTGTTGTGGCAAACAGTTTAAATTTTCTGCCAAAAGCCAATTGCTGTTTCTGCTCGGTTTCGAACCGAGGCCCTTTCGCGTGTTAGGCGAACGTGATCACCACTACACTACAGAAACCTCCTTATGTAAGACATGTGCTTTTTCGAAAATGGCTCCATCCATAATCTTTCCTGCAAGCATTGTGACAAGCTGTTTAAATTCCACAAACAACAGATAAGAGCTCATTCGGAATGGCAGTCTGCCTACAGCTCTTTGGTACAATTGCCCTCACCTAATTTCAATAGTCCAAAAACTTTGTTGCGAATTTCAGCACGTATATTAAAAACCCCTTTACTTGTTTCCGCCCAGTTTCGAACTGAGGACCTTTCGCGTGTAAAGCGAACGTGATAACCACTACACTACGGAAACTTAACTTGGAAGACAGTCCGACCTCTTTTAGCGTACGCTTGTTCAAAAGCGACTGAAACGATAGACTGCCCACTGTCCTTAAAATGGCAAAAAGCTGCTATTTTTGTTGGCAGACTAAACATTTTTTATTACTCTACAGGAAACTTCAATGGTCATTTGTTTTGTTTTAGTCCTTTTCTAAAGAATTTACACCACAAATCGCCCTGCAAGTGTTCTGACCCGCTCAACAGAAAACCACTGAAAAAATGTTAGCAAAGAACCATCCACAGTTTCCGCCCAGTTTCGAACTGGGGACCTTTCGCGTGTGAGGCGAACGTGATAACCACTACCTACGGAAACAAGCCCTTCAGGTGCAGACAGAAATCTTCTGGTGCAGGCTTGTTAAAAAGTGTACAAGGAAAAGTGAGCTGAGCCCTCCTGTTGTGGCAAACAGTTTAAATTTTCTGCCAAAAGCAATTGCTGTTTCTGCTCGGTTTCGAACCGAGGCCCTTTTCGCGTGTTAGGCGAACGTGATCACCACTACACTACGGAAACAAGCCCTTTAGTGCAGACAGAAATCTTCTGGTGCAGGCTTGTTAAAAAGTGTACAAAGGAAAAGTGAGCTGAGCCCTCCTGTTTGTGGCAACAGTTTAAATTTTCTGCAAAAAGCCAATTGCTGTTTCTGCTCGGTTTCGAACCGAGGGCCCTTTCGCGTGTTAGGCGAACGTGATCACCACTACACTACAGAAACCTCCTTATGTAAGAATATGTGCTTTTTCGAAAATGGCTCCATCCCATAATCTTTCCTGCAAGCATTGTGACAAGCTGTTTAAATTCCACAAACAACAGATAAGAGCTCATTCGGAATGGCAGTCTGCCTACAGCTCTTTGGTACAATTGCCCTCACCTAATTTCAATAGTCCAAAAAATTTGTTGCGAATTTCAGCACGTATATTAAAAACCCCTTTACTTGTTTCCGCCCAGTTTCGAACTGAGGACCTTTCGCGTGTAAAGCGAACGTGATAACCACTACACTACGGAAACTTATCTTGGAAGACAGTCCGACCTCTTTTAGCGTACGCTTGTTCAAAAGCGACTGAAACGATAGACTGCCCACTGTCCTTAAAATGGCAAAAGCTGCTATTTTTGTTGGCAGACTAAACATTTTTTATTACTCTACAGGAAACTTCAATGGTCATTTGTTTTGTTTTAGTCCTTTTCTAAAGAATTTACACCGCAAATCGCCCTGCAAGTGTTCTGACCGCTCAACAGAAAACCACTGAAAAAATGTTAGCAAAGACCATCCACAGTTTCCGCCCAGTTTCGAACTGGGGACCTTTCGCGTGTGAGGCGAACGTGATAACCACTACACTACGGAAACAAGCCTTTAGGTGCAGACAGAAATCTTCTGGTGCAGGCTTGTTAAAAAGTGTACCAAGGAAAAGTGAGCTGAGCCTCCTGTTGTGGCAAACAGTTTAAATTTTCTGCCAAAAGCCAATTGCTGTTTCTGCTCGGTTTCGAACCGAGGCCCTTTCGCGTGTTAGGCGAACGTGATCACCACTACACTACAGAAACCTCCTTATGTAAGACATGTGCTTTTTCGAAAATGGCTCCATCCATAATCTTTCCTGCAAGCATTGTGACAAGCTGTTTAAATTCCACAAACAACAGATAAGAGCTCATTCGGAATGGCAGTCTGCCTACAGCTCTTTGGTAACAATTGCCCTCACCTAATTTCAATAGTCCAAAAACTTTGTTGCGAATTTCAGCACGTATATTAAAAACCCCTTTACTTGTTTCCGCCCAGTTTCGAACTGAGGACCTTTCGCGTGTAAAGCGAACGTGATAACACTACACTACGGAAACTTAACTTGAAGACAGTCCGACCTCTTTTAGCGTGCTTGTTCAACGACTGAAACGATAGACTGCCCACTGTCCTTAAAATGGCAAAAAGCTGCTTTTTTGTTGCAGACTAAACATTTTTTATTACTCTACAGGAAACTTCAATGGTCATTTGTTTTGTTTTTAGTCCTTTTCTAAGAATTTACACGTGCCCTGCAGTGTTCTGACCTGCTCAACAGAAACCACTGAAAAATGTTAGCAGACCATCCACAGTTTCCGCCCAGTTTCGAACTGGGGACCTTTCGCGTGTGAGGCGAACGTGATAACCACTACACTACGGAAACAAGCCCTTTAGGTGCAGACAGAAATCTTCTGGTGGGCTTGTTAAAAAGTGTACAAAGGAAAGTGAGCTGAGCCCTCCTGTTGTGGCAAACAGTTTAAATTTCTGCCAAAAGCAATTGCTGTTTCTGCTCGGTTTCGAACCGAGGCCTTTCGCGTGTT